>JANIJG010022409.1:12595-79795 GCA_024611175.1 Megaceryle torquata
AAAATTATTAAAAAAAAAAAAAAAAAAAAGAATAGAATAAACTAGAATAGTTCAGTTAGAAGAGATCATCTAATCCAACTGCCTGGAATTGGGTATGAATTATGGGTAAATTGATATGTCTAGCTCACTTTGTAATTCATAAATTTATTCTTACAGCATTCTGCAGTGTTACATTCACAGTTCAATTAGTCATTTGGTGAGGAAATCATATCTTTTATATCTCCTGCTTAACCATTTAGGTCCTTGATACTGTGACTCATGAAGACCAACCTCACAACCACCTCTGGTATAAAAGACTCAAATAGGTACTTATTACTAGACCTAAAACAAACCACTTTGTTTCTCCAAGACTTTTGTTTATCTCATGGGTTTTTTTATGCAGTCCTAGTTGGGGTCTTCAGCATGTACTTCAAGTGCAACTACAGAAGTGGTATTTAGAGCGGCCCAATAGTTCTTTCCCAGGTCTTTAATTCCATCAATAATACTACAATTTACTGACAAAACCACATATTCTAGTAGGCCAAAGGAAGAAGTTCTGGGGATAAGGAAAGTCAGTTTTGCTCTTCCAGAGACAGCCCAATATAAACCCAAACACATTCATTTGGGATACCACACTGCAAAATCATGAAGCGTAGGCTGGAAGGATCTTTCTGAAGTCATAATCCTTTCAGATGTGATCACCTTTCCCCTTTATTGCTTCCTCCAATCTTGGTAACTAAAATGAGCTGGGGATCATTCTGTGGCCATGTGGCCAACTGGCTGGATATGACTCACAAACAAATAGCTGATCTACTGGAACACATCTGACAGCCTACCTGAACTGGCATTGCCATGTTAAGCCTTGAGCCATTCCTAAGCATTGTGTGGGAGAAAAACAGATGGCCATGCCAAAACCGTGCCAGAAATCGAACTAACAATGAAAAATTATAGATAATAACAGGCCAGTGCACATGCCCATGCTTCAGCAATTTGGTTTACTTGTATTGACATAGCTTATTGTGTCCTTGATTCATATTAATCAGATGTTTCCGTTTAAAAGATCATTGGAGGTCATTGCAATTAGTAGCCAGAGACTTCATATGAGATGCTTCTCAGAGAGTTGTCTTCCAGCCAGCTCACCATGGGCTTGTTCACAGCTGGCTGACATATCAAAGGTCTGTTTGCACCTGAAAGATCTACAGCCTATAGAAACAAACTTAAGTTTTGAAGGATTTTCTCGAGTAAAAAAAATACTGCATCCATAACCAGCTGCATGCTGAAGTAGATCTACAGCCATTCACCAACCCGCCCTGTGCTACCCCTGCTGGAAGACAGGGTGATGGCAGAGGGATGGAAGCATAGCAAGGGAACACCTTCCAATCCTTGAAGAAATCTACACATGCACACTTAGGGATATTTTTCTGTGAGCTGAGGAGACACTTCTGTGGTGGCCATTGCCACTGCCCAGCACCAGCTCATCCTGTTTATAAGTCCCCTCATTAGCATCTGTCCCAGTAGAGAATGTTTTTTTTCCCACCTATGCAAGGGAAATTGGGATTAATTTACACTACCCTGTGGATCAGCCATCCCTTCAACTCATCCTTTCTCCAGCAGCTCTGCCTTACTGGGTTAGCAGTTTATGTTTAGAGCTAATGTACAATAGCATGGGTCAGGAGGACAGTTTCTACAGCTGCTGCCTCTCTGTCAATGCCTGTTCCTTGGGGCATTTCTGTTTTCATTGCCCTTCAATACACGCCACGCAAAGAAGCATGTAGCTCTAATTCTCTAATCTGTAATTTGAGCCTTTATTAACATTTATGAAACTTTAATGCATATTGCTTCCTGCTACCTTTGAAGTAATGCACACAGAAAAGGGCTGGTTGCCAGTACAGCCATCAGACAGGCCTGTGGAGGGGAAGCTGGAAATCTCTGCTAGCAAACTGTTATCTGAAGTCCCTTACGCTGGGTCTCTAATGCAACACACTGCTGCTCAGTAATGCTGTGTATGGTCTTTTACACCATTACCATCCTCAAGCACTTTTATTTAAGTACAATAGCATCAGCTGTATATGACACCAGTCACTGAAATTACATTAGCATGCTTCTTTGGTCTCCCAAGAAGTTTTGAAGTTAGGTGAACTCTTCACATGTTGACTATTTTGGCAGGCTATATTGTTCTACAATTTATCAGTTGATAACTTTTGCTGCCTCACAGTCATTGTGTTTTCCCAAGTGAAGAACCTTTGGCTGAGCTCTGGAAACATATGCGTTACACAGAAATGAAAAGTTATTAAATCAGTACTGCAGGGGAATGCAGAGGAATGATCTGTTTGTAATTCTGGGAAAAACAATTTAGAACAGTGTTTTTAAAGCTTAACGAAATTACTTAAAATCTTTCACAAAAACAACCAACCTTTTTCATCTGGTCTCCAAGGATTTCGTTTATCTTTCAGATCTAGTTGCTGCAAAATACTGATAATGCAGAAATTCCATGAGGCGTTAAATCTCCATCTACCAGTGGCTTGCAGAATTAATCAAATTACCTTTTAAAGTTAATGCAGTCGGTGAGAAGAGTTTAATGATATTCAAAACCTTCATGGTAATAATTACAGATGAAGAGGGTCAGTCAGTTGAGAATTAATGCAAAAAGTGCACAGAATGATAATATGAATTAATGTATCAGACCTTGCAATGGAATTGGGAGAGCAAGCCATGAAAATAAAATTCATTTGCTTCCATTCACAAGAGTGAAATAAACTAACGTGAGAATTTGAAGTAAAGGATGAATTTGATACTTGAGCTATGCTAGAGAAGAGGTGGCAGGTTGAAAGAGGTGAAGAAATAGAAGAAAAGGGAGAAGATGGAAAGGGATTAAGCTGGATTATCACAAAATCTGAAGCTGTCAGTCTTTCTATCATGACTCAGACAGAAGGTTTTCCACAAATTTCTCTGACCCTGAGGCTTTCACTTTTTTGATCTTCTCTGTTCTGCATGGACATATTTTTCCACCATTTTAGAAATTATCAAGTACTCAGTAAGGGCAAGGTTTTACCTACCCTTTCCCACACAGTTCATAGTTCATTTGCTAATGAAAAAATGGAACCATCCTGAAAGGACTTTCCTAAAACTTTGTATAATATGCACACACTTAAGCTGAATCCCAGTAAGCTCCGTCTGCATTCAGATCTCACAGAAATGGGCAGGCTATGTCCCAGCAAAACTGGAGCTGAACTTTTGTGTGGCCTGAGCCCATTGCCTCCAAGCACATTTTTTTTCCTGGTGACTGGATCAAAAATGGCTGTCACTGAGAATATCACAGTTGCTGGGTGCCCAATTTGAGATACCATTCAGTGACATTGTCAGAAGAAAGCTACTCAGTGCATGCTGAAAAACAGGCCTCTCTTACACCTTGACTACCTCAAATATCTTCAAAGTTATAGTCTTTTTTTTTTTTTTTAATCTTGATCAGATGATGGTTTATTTCCCCTTTACCATTTTTGTCACATCTGTGTGACTTAAATACATCTGTATTTCTTCTGTTCCTCTGAGAGACATTGTCAGTTGCTGAAACTATTAGATCAGCTAAGGCATCATACTATAAATGCTTCTAAAAACTGAGACAGTGTTGCTTTTATGTTTAATTGCTTATTGAACTTTCTGTGTGCTGTTTTCACATTTCAAGCTTCACTGCATGTCAGTCATTGAGATCCTTATTTTACACGTGTGAAGGGACTATCAAGTGTGCCTGTCGGGCCCCTTGAGGAGATCCTCTTTACATCGCAATGCCATTATGCAATTGAACGATAAGAGTACAAATGATGTTTCTGCATAACTATGTGCTGCACTTTCACATCAGCAGTGCTCAGAGCAACCAGAGCCTTGAATTGACATTGGATATTTCTAGAGGCCCAAGTTGATCACGGATCAATTGATCATCACAATCGTAGAATCATAGAATGG
Organism: Megaceryle torquata; assembly: GCA_024611175.1. Classification (NCBI taxonomy): domain Eukaryota; kingdom Metazoa; phylum Chordata; class Aves; order Coraciiformes; family Cerylidae; genus Megaceryle; species Megaceryle torquata. The sequence goes on from JANIJG010022409.1 coordinate 16,535, forward strand.
AATCACAGAATCATGTAGATTGGAAAAGACCTTTAAGATCATCAAGTCCAACCATTAACCTAACACTGCCAAGTCCACTACTAAACCATGTCCCTAAGCAGCATATCTACCTATCTTTTAAATATCTTGAAGGATAGTGATTCCACCACTTCCCTTGGCAGCCTATTCCAATCCTTAACAACCCTTTTAGTGAACAAATTTTTCTTAATATCCAACCTAAACCTCCCCTGACACAACTTGTTTTATCTCTTGTTACCTGGGAGAAGTGTCTAACCCCCACCTCTCTACAACCACTTGTACAGAGTGATAAGGTTTCCCCTAAGACTCCTTTTCTTGAGGCTTAGCAACTCCAGTTCCCTCAGCCACTCCTCTGGAGACATTATCTCTAGACTCTTCACCAACTTCGTTGGACATGCTCCAGCACCTCAATGTCCTTGTAATGAGGAGCCCAAAACTGAACACGGTATTTGAGGTGCTGCCTCACCAGTGCCGTGTACAGGGTGTCAATCACTTCCCTAATCCTACTGGCCACACTATTTCTGACACAATCCAGGACGCTGCTGGCCATCTTGGCCACCTGGGCACACTGCTGGTTCATATTCTGCCAGTGTGCTTTCCAGCCACCCTTCCCCATCGCTGGAGGTTGCTTTGTTGTCCAAGTGCCTCCCTGTGGGACTGCTCTTCTTCTGTTGCTCGTTTTGTCCTCCAGGCATATTCCCAAGAGAAAGCTCAGGAGCTTCTCCCAACTTTTCCGCGAATCTCACAGTGTGCTGTGCCTTCCTAGGGTTATTCTTGCTGCTTTATGAAGCAATGGAAGGACAAAGTGAGTACATCATACTCTGGCTTTGTGCTGAAGTAGTACAAAGTAGTGACAGAAGGACTCTGCTGCAAAATCAGAACTGAATATGGTTGACCTTCATTCAGCAGAGCTGACCTCACAGTGACACCTGACATATTGTCCCATTGAGAGTTATAACTTTTAATCAAAACACTTAAAAATACTGCAGCCTATGTTTTTCTGTTGCATTACAAAGAAATTTGGCACTTTCCATGCTTTACTGCAAATATTTTTGTTCATATGTTTGTCATTTGAGAGTTGTAGATAATTGCTTTGGCTATGTTTGATCTCACAATCTGGCAAATAAAAAAAAAAAAAAGAAAGAAAGAAAAGTAAAATTCCTGTGGTCTAAGGATTTTTAATGAACTACTGAGAAGCAAAAATGATGTAATTATAAAATGTTACAGTTAATCCCTTAGTGATCTTGACATTTGCAAAGGAAAGAAGTGTGCAAATACTCTTAGAAGTCCTGTGATTAACGAACACATTCAGCATAGGTAGATAGCTGTTTTATAAATAAGTATCGGTGTTTTGTGTGACACACAGATTTTTGTGGGTAGAGGTTAATTCCTCTTTGGTACTGATTTTGTCTGAAGGATACAGTAAGATTTTCTCAATAGGAATTTTGTTTTGCAGCTGTCAAATCTAAGCACTTGCTTTGAAGGACTCTCTGCAAGACTGGTCAAGATGCTCCTTCAAATGATTTTCCAGTAGCTTTTTACTTAGACTGAGACTCTAATGAAAACTGGCTGTAGATGACATAAAGTTTTCTTTAAAAAACTGAGCATGGAAATAATATTTAGCCAAAAATGGAAATCAAATCCAGATTTGTCATGATTCATCCCTAGATACATTCTGAACCAGTTAGAAATGCCTCCTTGCCTCTTCCAGACACCCAACACCTCCTCCCTAGAACTGTTGTGCATCAGGTAAGCCCTTGGAAGAGACTGTGCTGCAGTGCAGGTGTGGACTGGTTTGATGTTCTGGTCCAGATGTTATTGCAAGGTGTGAGGTGACCGAATATGAGCATCTCCTGTCACATCACTGGCAACAAAGAATTTTCCTATGAGAAATTAGGTCTGGGAAGGTAGTGCCCATCCTTTATTTATTGCCAGCCTGTCAGTGCTTTTTCTGGAGCAAAACACTTTGGTGATAGTGGTGGAGTAGTTGCACAAAGCAGTCACAGCAGCTGCCATGCAGCCAGTTGTCTTCCCCTATTTCATATCCGTGTCATAGAACCAAAGACCAGATTTACCAGCTTTAAAACAGGTTTTGGAGTTCAGTGCTCTTTGATAAACATCCTCAACACCTTTCATTCCTCACCGCTTGTGACAGCACCATGTTAAAGTCAGCCTTACGCTTTTTTGTGAGGAGGTTCACCAGCCTCCTGACAAATTGTCCTCAACAGCTCTTTGTTCTGATCATGGGAAAGAAGAAACCCAACAGAGATTTATTTCTGCCGTAGAAAAAAAGATGTTTCTGATTTGGGTAATAAATGAGCAAAGCTTTTTGAGATCACTTTATGGCTTTAACTGCTGATATTGCATGCAGGACATAGTTGGCTTTCTGGGATGTGAGTGCACATCACCAGCTCATGTACAGCTTTTCATCCTCTAGTAACCCCAAGTCCTTCTCTACAGGGCTGCTCTCAATCACATCATCCTTCAGTCTGTATTGATACCAAGAATTGCACTGAGTCAGGTGCAGGACCTTGCAGTTGGCCTTGTTGAACCAACCTTATGAGGTTCACACTGACTGACTTCTCAAGCTTGTACAGGTCCCTCTGGATGGCATCCTGTCCCTCAGATGTGTCAACCACCTCACTCAGCATGGTGTCATCTGCACACTTGCTGAGGATGCAGTTGATCCCACTGTCTGTGTCATTGATGAAGATATTAAACAGCACTGGTCCCACTATAGACCTCTGCAGGACACCACTTGACACCAACCTCCATCTGGATATAAGAGCCATTGAGCACTACCCTCTAGATGTGACCGTCCAATCAATTCCTTATTCATCAAACAGTCCACTCATCAAATTCATATCTCTCAAATTTTGAGAGAAGGATGTTGTGGGGGACCATGAGAAAGGCCTTACAGAAGTCCAGACAGATGATATCCATAACTCTTCCCTTGTCTACTGATGTGGTCACTCCATCACAGAAGGCCACTAGGTTGGTCAGGCAGGACTTGCCCTTAGTGAAGCCTTGCTGGCTGTCTCTGATCACCTCCCTGTCCTCCATGTGCCTTATCAGAGCTTCTAGAAGGATCTTCACCATGATCTTCCCAGGCACTGAGGTGAAATGCTGAGCACTGGCACAGGTTGCCCAGAGAGATGATGAAGTCTACCTGTTTGGAGATGTTCAGTAGATGTCTGGACATGGTCCTGTGCATCTGGCTCTTGCTGTCCCTGTCTGAGCAGGGGATTTGGACCAGATGACCTCCAGAGGTCCCTTTCAACCTAGACTACTCTGTGATTTTATGTGTATGCGTGTTATATGAATCTCATATTAAAATCAGTCAGTCAATTTTGTAATGGTTCATAAGGGCCTGAAGAAAACCTTTCAAGGACCCACAGTTGATGCACCCAATGTGCTTATGTACTATGTGGAGAGCATTCCTTCATCAGAACCTCCTCACAGACACATTTTATGTGGCTTGTGAACTCCCAGTGGTAGACATCCAAGTTTTGGGGTAGAATATGCATTTTGCAGCAAATACATAAATTATGTCCAAGCCCTGAAAACACTGCCTTTCCTGCCTTTGTTATATGTACTTAAATCCATGTTTATTGGAGTCTGTGGGTTTTGACAGACATTGATTTATCCAAAGTTCCTGACATCCCAGGACTGATTAATTGCTCATAAACTGCCTGACAACCCCCCCATCCCTCTGAATTGAGGGACACACATTATGTAGTATACCAAATCTTTTCTTTTTGACAAAAATAGATCAAATGCATTCATATTGCCTCTTCTCAAACATTCCAGTGATTCTTTGTCCTGGAGGAGGATGAGTCTTTTTTTGCTGTTAAATGAGGTATTGATTTCCTATTTCTGCTGGTTGACATCCTGTCATGTGAAGGACTTTAATCAATAGATCATATGTCAGATGTAGTTATTTCACATACCATATTATTATTAACATCATCATCATTTTTATTAGTTTGCATTTCTGCCTGGGCTGCTCTGGAGTATTAATGTGTCTTTCTCTTTGCTCCTTCTTCTGGTTCCTGTTCCCTGTAGGAGACCTCACAACGTAAACTGACAGAGAATAAACTTGTGGCATCTTATGCCAAAAGCAGGCAGTAAAATGAGGGATTAAATAAAAAACTGTCCTTCCCCAAAAACATATGACTGTCATACCCTTGTGTCATCCTGAGAGAACTGTTCCAACTTTCCTTGACTTTTTTTTCTGTGCCAGAGAAGAAATGAGCTTCTCTCCTTCACGTTTGTGATCTCAAAATTTCTGGCAGAGTAAAAGCATCATCCTTATCCTCTGTGGGAAACCATTTGGGTTTCCCGCTCCTATCAGTGACTGGTGTCCACTTTCCCTTTGTCCATCTTTGCTGCCCAGGGGCCAGCTGAAGCCCCAGACCTCATTTCACTGCAGCATTTTTGTACTGGAATAACCACACCAACATGGGTTGTTCCCATATCCTACAAAGTGCAGTAATTAACAAAGGGGCATCTGCCCCTTTATTCTGATCTTGTTCCCTTTGGTTTTTTACACAGCTATTGGCCTTAGTAAGATTCTCCTCTGTTACATAAAAGTGGTTGAGATCTGTATCGAGGCTTCATTTCTGGAGAGAGACATTCTGCTGCCTGTATTGTCAATCCACATGCCTCATTTTTCACAGGATCCTCTGGGAGTCCAGGCTGTTTAGAATTAGCCTGTGTAATTTGTCATATCTCCTTTTCCCAGCCTTTTCTCTAATGATGCATTTCTGTTGTGTCTAATGCATTTCTGTCAACTTTCACATCCATTATTGGCAAAAGATACAGCTGGAATCTCTAGTAGAGGAATAGCACACAAAAATTCATGTCTACAGGTGCATCCTTTTTTTGCTATGGTGCCCCTTTGCACATCTAGCACACACTTATTGGCAGGGTATTATTTTAGGAAGTAATTAATGTCTGGTTTTGAGCATTTTCATAAAATACGGATATTTAGTGAAATTTATTCACCTGGTGTATGAATATGGTTTTTTCATGTACAGATATGTAATCTTTATTTTGATCAAAAAATCAGGGAAGGCTTATGTTAGAGAAGTAAACCACAAAATATACTTATTTTGTGTAATTGAGAATATCTCACAAAAACTTACCTTTCTGGTTTAAACATTTTTTGTTGCTTACATTAAAAATAAATGATCTGTATAATAAATACATTTTAGGATGTCTACTAATGATTTTTATGAGTCTTTTTCCTATAGACTCATAGACATTTAGACTTCTAATTGATAGCAATTCTCCATTCTTATGCTTCCAAGAGGGCAAAGCATAGTTCTCTGAAATACAGAGAAATACTGTACAACATCTGACCTTCAGATCTTGAGAGGCACAGTTATTCAAAACATAAAGCTTCACATTGGAACCTAGAGCAAGTCTTGTGATGCAGAAGTGTATCCTTTCACTTCATTGTCTGCAGCTGGTAGTCTAATGATGAAATGTTTTTGTTTTGGGCTGATTAAATTTCCCATTTAAGTGACAGAGAATGTAAAGGATTTAAATTCTTTTACTTAGGAATAAAATAGGGGTTAGCAAGATCCTAAGCTATATCTTAAGAAACTTAAATGTGTATATGCATAATTTAAATTTTACTTTATATGTGAAAATATACATTATGTATTCATTCTACTTTTTCCATTTGTTTTCGAGTTATCACACTGGACTTATATTTAATACAACCATGAAAAAAACTGTGCCTGTAACGATGTAATTGGGCTGTGATGGGAGCTAATGGACAGATAATAAACCTTTTGACAGCTTTTCTTAGGGAAATTCATAAGGAAGGGAAAATACCCATTCTTTTTACGAAATTTCATCTGTGACTAACAGTTATGATCATGATACTCAAAACTGGGAAAACACTACATTATACCAGGATTAGCCATAGAATCATAGAATGCCCTAGACTGTAAGGGACCTCTAAAGGTCATCTAGTCCAACGCCCCTGCAGTGAGCAGGGACATCCTCAACTAGAGCAGGTTGCTCAGAGCCCCATCAAGCCTGACCTTGAATGTTCCCAGGGATGGGGCCTCAGCCACCTCCCTGGGCAACCTCTTCCAGTGTTCCACCACCCTCATAGCAAATAACTTCTTCCTAACGTCCAATCTAAATCTGCCCTTCTCTAGTTTGAAACCATTGCCCCTGATCCTATCACTACATGACCTCATTAAACGTCCCTCCCCAACTTTTTTGTAGGACCCCTTTGGGTACTGGAAGGCTGCTATAATGTCTCCCTAGAGCCTTCTCTTCTACAGGCTCAACAACCCTAATTCCCTCAGCCTGTCCTCATAGCAGAGGTGTTCCAACCCTCTGATCATTTTTGTGGTCCTCAGACCCGCTCCATCAGGTCCATGTTGTTCCTATGTTAAGGGCTCCAGAGCTGGATGCCGTACTCCAGGTGTTGGCATCTCAGTTTGGTAGCAAATATGTTCAGGACAAATCCTATAAAGATTAATAATAGTCCTGCTGAGCTGAATGAAGCTATGCAAGGAATTAGTCTCCCCAGTCTGAAGAAGGTATTATCTGATGTGTTAGCATTCCTGTCTTCACTTGACCATCAAAATCATGCTCTCATAATTTTTTTCCTTCTGACTTTGCAATGAACTTCTCCTAATTTCCCTGAAAGTATTCCTTTCTCTCCACAAACTGTTTATTTGTGAACATGAAACTTATAATTTCTGTCCTTTCAGAAGGCACCAGTAGTCACAGTGATCACCAGCAAGATAGAGATTATTGATATGAAGCAGTTAAATAAAAAAAAAGTTTTCTTCATTACTGTTTTAGGATTTGTCCTCAAATAAGTCATGGACTTTCACGGGGAAGGAATGTCCTTCCAGATAAATCCAAGCCCAGTGACAAGTGATACAAAAGATGTATTTCTTTTTAAAGTAAGGTCTAAACCTTAATTGTTAAATCAGCCAAAACTCCCCATACCCAAATATACAGAGTTAATCTGTATTTTTTAAACTGTTTGAGTAATAACTTTTTTAGATTACAGTTCAAAATCATAACCTAGTTTAGCAAAGCTCTTAAGCATACATTTAGGAACATGGTCATGGGTTTTGATAACTTAAACACAGGGCTAAAGTACCCTGTGCAGTTGCAGAGCTACTACTGTTTTCACTGGTGATTAGTATTAATGCTTCATAGATGAAACTCCCTTTTTAGCCACTGTGGGAAGAAAAGCCAGTGGGGCTACCCTGACTAAGGAGTTCAGTCTGCAGCGCACTGTCAGGAGGAATGTGCAATGCTGACAGTATTACTTTATCCTGTGAATTTTGAGTTACTGGTTTGGTCTGTAGATTCAGGCAGAAAATAAACATTCACATGGAGATTATTAACAACATGTAGTGAATGGCTAGAAAACGTCATTTGCTAACAAAGCACCTGTTCTAACAAAGCCTAGTTTCCTACAGATTTATGTCTCTTGCTTGATTAGCTTTATGGCTGAATTATAGTGAGACTTTCTGTTGGCCTGCATTTATGTACAGTCTCCTCCTGCAGAGTAATTTGACAGCAATAGGCGAGGAAACATTTGACCACACATCTCAGCCAAGACTCACAAATGACTGGGGTAAGCTTGTAGATATCTGACCTACAGTGTCTCCTCTGTACCGACTGCAGCGTTCTATGTAGTCTTGATTATTTTGAGACCTTCACTCTTTTGTCCAATATGGTTGAAACTCTCCAATGTATTGGAAGTTATTGGCAGTAGTGGGAAGATGAGGGCTCATGTAAGCAGTGCAGTCCAGAGTGATGTGAGAATAACCAGGATATGGTCTCCAGAAGGAGTACGTCCCAGGTCTTCTGGAAGGTGGAAGTACATGAATGAGATATTTAGGATCACTCAAGGTGTAGAATCACAGAATCACAGAATGCCTTTGGTTGGAAGAGACCTTCAAGATCATCTAGTCCAACCTTTAACCCAACACTGCAAGCTTGCCACTAAACCCTGTCCCTAAGCACCAAGTCCACACACCATTTAAATGCCTCCAGGGATGGACTCCACCACTGCCCTGGGCAGACCATTCCAGTGGTTGATAACCCTTTCAGTGAAGAAATGTTTCCTAATATCCAGCCTAAACCTCCCCTGGCACAGCTTGCAGCCATTCCCTCTGGTCCTGTCACATGTCACCAGGAGAAGAGGCTGTCCCCCTCCTCGCTCCAGCCTCCTTTCAGGTAGCTGGAGAGAGCGAGAAGGTCTCCCCTCAGCCTCCTCTTCCCCAGACTAAACAACCCCAGCTCCCTCAGCTGCTTCTCATAGGACTTGTGCTCTAGGCCCTTCACCAGCCTTGTTGCCCTTTTCTGGACATGCTCCAGCACTTCTGTGTCCAGCACTTCTATAGTGAGGGGCCCAAAAAACCATGTCACGTTTTACTGGGCCTCCCAGGGCAGAGCTGTGTAGCTCCAGCTGAGCCCAACAACACTTCCTCCTCCAGAAGCTGCTGCTGATGGTCTGAATGATGATGCTTTGTGGCTGGTGAGACCCACCTGGCTTTTCTAAGTGATTTGCAGCCAGACTCTTTGGAGGCTGTACCTCTAGATACTTTTTTAGCACAGGGGAGATGAGTGACAGGAGGCAGCACTTCACTTAAGCTTGCACTTTCTTGTATCTTTGAATGTTTTCTACCTCCATTGCCCCTTTCCAGGCTGAGGACTTAGAAGTTCTCTCCCTCTTGTGAGTCTGATGATGTCCTGTAGGATTAGCAACTGAGCTCACCTGCTGGATGTGTTCTCAGTCATATTTTCATTCCTTGACGCCAGGGAAGATGAGACTGTAGCTGATAAGCTTCACCTTAAGATTAATCTTCCTTGCTGCATGGTGGCATTTCTTTCCTTAGGCTGAGCCTGGCTGTCCCACCAGTCCCAAAGCTCCTAACTGAGGAGGTGCAAATTTATTCATCTGAAGCTTTCTCTCTACTAATGTAGTCAAGGTCTTTCTTTCTCTAGATCACATGGGAGGCCCAATATAATTTGCAATTCAATTTTAAAAACAAATCTAGATATTTTAAATCACTATTTAAGAAAATATTCAGTGTAAGCTTTGGATTTTCTTCTAGAGTCTGCTTGCAGTAAACCAAGAAGCAGTTTAGATTTTAATTTATTTCTCTCTCCTGGACATCCATCACTTCACAGGTTTCACAGTCAGCATGGGTTTCAGAATTATGTCTGCCATTACTTCAGGGTTGCCTCTGACACTGAATCATGCGGTGTACGTGGGATTGTAAGTGAACCGTGTATTGCTCTTTAAGGTTCTCTTTATGACTGTGCTTCAGCAGCCTGGCTGCAAAGAGGAAAAACTCTTTCCCAGTTAAGATTATAAGGGTGTTTTTATTGTCATGCTAGTTATGACAAATCTACCTGAACATACATCTAAATTAAATTACTTCATTGTACAATTTCCTCCGAGTCAGGGAAGCTGTGGAGGAATGTCAGGGCTACTCAACATTGGTTTTTATCATTTACAATCCCTAACACATACCCGAGTTTTCCATCTTTAGCAAAAGCATTGTAAACCTTCATCTTTCTGTGTTGCTACTAATAGCTGGAGAAAAGGCAGCAGAAATCTTATCTCAAAGCTAGCTACATCTAATAACTGTGTTTGTTATGTTAGTGCAGACTGGAGTGAGATTGTTGGGCTAATTTCAGTTAGGTACTCCCATAGGAAGTCTCCTATACATCCCAGTTGATGGAAATCTATTACCTTTGCTTAAAAGGTTGAAAGTCTTGCAAATTTCTCAGGAATTTGAGTAGTTTCTGGAAGATGTCAGAGGCCCTCATTCCCTAGCTGGCACTTCTGCAAAGCTTGTAAATGCTGCAAGAGCAGAGACATTCTGGTCCAGATTTTATATAGACCTTATCAATTTCATAGCAGCAGGGAGAAATGCTGAAGGGAAAAGTCTCTCTAGTATTTGAGCTTTATAAGTGCCACAGGTGTCATTAACCTGTTGGGTATTCTTGATCCTAGCCAAAATAAGATCAAAGCCAGATACCTTCTGATACTTCCATATGAATATATTTTACTCTCTTCTTGGTTTCTCAGCCCTGAACTGTAAAATAAGTGTCAAGTTCTGTTGGAAAAAAGTTCTGTCTTTTTGGTTCTCTATACAAAGAGAACAGATTTCTTATGAAATCAAAATAAACCATGAAGAAAACAGCCATTTTTTTAAGAAAACAATTGTGTACTGTATATGAATATGGATGTGTGTTTTCATAAAGCTGCTAAACAAAGTGGTGTGTTTATATTTTAAGAAGAAAAGAGACAAAAATAAATAAATGATACAAGGTACTCTTCCAGATGACAGACTTATGCAAGGCGTTTTATTCCAGGTAACTCAGAGGTTCTTGTACAACATGCTTTTTTCTTTAGGTACATTGATGTTATTATCCCAGCTGTAGATGGTGCCATTTGGAACACACTTGAGCTTGATCCAATCTCCTAGGGGTATTGATGGCAGGGTAGCCACAGGAGCACAGAGAAAGCAAGCTTGAGGATTTTGAGTAAGTTTTGCTCAAATTTGAATTGAATATTCACATCAGACAGTAAAGCTACCTTGGGTGTGTCTACAGGAGGGCAGATGGACCCCACCACACAGCCACAGGGGTGAAGTTCAGTTTGATACAGGCAAGTATATGCACAGCAGGTACTTGTAGCTTGATCAAATCAGAGCATCAGGAGCAATGACAGGAAAAGAATTGAGGTAGAGACTAGGTTCTTAATTTTACATACATTAATTTCTCAAGCAATAATCAACGAAAACAGACTCACATTTGACAGAATCCATTCAAATGGAGGTTATACATATTTTGCAGAGTTGAAAGCATTTCATTAGTACTGTTTAGAAAGCAGGGTACTGTGCTGTGTAATTTATCAATTTGAAAGGAAGTTGTGCTCTCTGCAGCAATCCAAGAAAATTTGTTGGCTTCAATAAGGCTGTTAAAAGGAGGAAGCAAACAGGTTTTGGGCAATCCAGTTGTACCAGCAGTTACGATTTTTGATGAGATGCACCACAAAAAGTATAAAAAACATTCCTGGAGATCGACTGGCTTTGGTCACATACAGTGCTACCACCTTCATCCTTCAGACCTCACCTTACATTCCGTTGATATTTTACCTCTCTGGACCATTGCACTTCCTTGTTAGTTACACATTTTATTCACATACACTCATTACTAAATTCTTCTGCTCTGTTGTACTGTCCATTTTCAAGTTTTTTAAGTATAGTATCAAGTTTTTGTTAGTGGAGTGTAGCTGCTGGTACCTTCACATACAGCTCCAGCTGGCTCAGGGGGATCCAGTGCAGGAGAAGGTAGCTGCAGGAAATGGTTTCTTGAACCAGACTTTCTTGAGGTTTTCAGGCATGGTTAATGTATGTGAGAGGGGTCAAAGCTGCTTTGAAGGCTGAGAAGTGCGAGTTACTTGAAATACGTCTGAAGCAACAAATACTGCCCCTTTAAAAGCAGGAGTCCAGGGACAAACAGCAGTGAAGTTCGTGGATAAAATAAGCACTGGTTTCCAGGCTGAGCTTCACAAGGCATGCAGGGAATGATCCCCTGCACACAGCATACCAGAACAGGGAATTGCTATGAGAAGCAAAGCCCAGAGCCTTCTCTAAGTCCTTGAAGGCCATGTGCTCAAAAAAAGAGAGGGGGAATGTCCCGCTGTCCCCCTCAGATGTTTGAGAAACAAATTATAAGGTATGTTCTTTAAGATAAAGCACAAAGTGCTGTGAAATGATGCCTTAAAGACCTGCAGCTGCCCTAGAAGCCTCTGGCCACATTATCTGCAAACAGAAGGTTTCAGAATGATTCCCTGGGGTGCCTATATCTCTCTCTGGGGTTTACAAGGGGAGCACAGGCTAACAAACCAGCTAAGCTCTGCCACAGGCCTTAGTGTCTGCCTCCAGTCTCAGGTAACTGGCTGAAGGTTATCCCACTGGTTTTACAGGGGCCCAAGTGCAGACTCCTGCAGGTAAGCATCCAGGTGCTCACATGGTCAGTGCTTCTCCCTGGATAAAATTCATCTGCTGCACAAATAGATAAACCTTACTTCATCTCTCTGCTCTGGGCAGGAATGGACTCAGACAGCATCGGCCCCATAATGGCAATGAATCAAATCAAATAAGGAATGAGAATAAATAGTGATGTGTCACATCCTCCATGTGCTTTCACAGGCAAGTCATCAGGTCCCACTTGGGTCAGAAATGTCACAGCTGAGGAGCACTTGCCAGGAAGAGAGAGAATGACAAAGGTTTCTGGCATATACTTTGTGGGTGCTATCACATGCTCAGCTATATCAGGGATGCAACATGGAAAGCTGCACTTTTTCTATACAATAAACGTACAGAAAATGAGCATGCAAGCCTATCAGACAAGCAGTCTCTCATTCTGGCTCCTGCATGATTATCTGGTATGAGCAACTGAACATAGTGCTTTTTAACTGATGGGTCTAACAGGTGGAAGAGAGGTGAGGCTGGAGGTCTTTGAGAAACTGTGCAACTTGCAACTCTGCCCTGGCAGGAGCCATCTCTTTCTCCTAGGAGATGGTTCCATAGATTTGTCTGTGAAAAGAAATCCATATCTGATGTAGGTACAACAATTGCAGGCAAGGTTTCTGGTCACAGGAAGATCAGACAGCATATGAACATGATCCCATACTGTTTCCTTCAGATCAAAGTAATATAACCTGTTCCTCATCCCCACAGAGTCAGGATCAAACAGATCAAGCCTTCACCTGAAACCTCTAACAGGTTCCCTAATGGGCATCAGCAGCAGACAGAATTCAATAAAAAAGCTGCTTCATCAAACTGAAAAGTAAACACGAACTTGTCCAGGAGATGTGTTTTTCAAGCAAAAGGGGAAAGGTTCTGTATTCCTGTGTTCTCCACAGGTCCAAAAAAGGGATGGTTTGGACTTCAGCATTTTACACTGTCTCATGCACTGGGAAAAATAACTAATTTCAAGAGGGAGAGTCCAGGGTAAGCTGTAGCCTCATTTAGAACTGTGCTGCTGGGGGATGATGATCACAGGAGCACTGTGTCAGCTCTCCCTAGGCATGGTGCTGGAAGACAGCCATGGCACTGAGGTCAGCACAGCTTCTCTGGTGCAAGGGGTTACCAAGACAGGAAAATCAGCTTCAGGCCCATGGTAACAGAGAAAAAGGGCAAAAAATACCAACAGAGTCCCTTGCCATTCCTGCCTGGGTTCGGGTGGCAGAGCTGGTGGTCTCCAGCTGAGCACCAAGTTGCAGATCTCCCCAGCCTGGGCATGGGTGGGACTCCAGCCCTGACCTTTCTTCAGCCATATGAAAGCAGGCTTCTTGTGCTGCAAGTGCTTTTGATCCATCTCCAGCCATGGCCAGATCTCTCTAGGGTTCTTCTCAAACCTGCCTTGTTAAGAGGTTGCAAATACAGCCTTGCTAAGTTTTTCTCCCTGAAGTCCTTTTGTCTTTTTCAAGCTTCTTTGAATGAAGGACTTTGTGATGCACAGAGGGGTTTCTGGGTCAGGTTAATCAAATAATCCTGGTACTGGAGGCACATTTTATACCTGTAAGATAACTTATATCAGTCTCCCAAGTAAAATAAATTTTAGTGGCAAAGGCCTTTTTTTATACATAACTATTTCTGACCTTATTTTCCTAACTGTGGGAATACTTTTCTTTTGCACAAGTTGATCATCATGATCTTTATAAATTTTCCAAACCCACAGCTTTTAAATGCACTTGTTTGGTTTGTATATATTCTGAAAGTGGGGGATGTTTTTTCTTTCTGCTCCCACCCTCGGGAGCAGAGAGCACGTCACTTCCAGGAATATCTCAAAGAAGAATGTGGAAGCCACAGCAGCTTGGAAACCTAAAAACTTGCACATTGGTTAAAGGCCAAAAGGGTCCTTGGGTGACTGTGGGGCACTGAGAGGTTGCTGTGTCATTGAAATCCTAAGGATAAGGGCTCTGAGGTACCTCTCAGAAGATTTAACCCATTTCCCAGACCCTGGGAACTGTTCAGCAGCTGCACACTCCATCAATGTGCTTGGATTATTACTGGTGTACTTACAGTATGTCGTCAAAGAGATGGGAACCTTTTTCACTCTCAGGCAGCATTTTCAGACTGCTCCATCAATTGTGTAAAAGGGGGAATTTACATAATTTCCCCATCTGACCGGGAAATGGTACCTGGAGAGATATTTTTCAGGAATAGTTTTTAGACAGGAAAATCTAAAAATATTTAATTGAAAAAGTAAGAGGGTAACATTCATCTGGATCTGGGTTGCCCCAGAAATTTAGGCTTGGTTTCTGAATCACAGATATTCTTCAAAATTCATGTTCACTCAAAATGAAGCCATATTTCCACCTTAATTTTTTTTTTTGTGGTGAGCTCAACCATCCATCTCAAAAGTTGAATACTCTAATTCAGAGCATTCAAGATTTACTAATGTAGCTCTCAAATTGTAATGCAGATAACAGTGGCTCTCTGTGAAAACATTCAATTTAGAGATAAAATAGAAAAGGACTCTATTCTGCATTTCACTATTGATATAATTTAAATGCCACAACAGTGCAATTCATTCTCGCATGACTTTGGCTAACTGCCAACACAAAAATGGTGTATGGGGAGAGGGAGAAAAAGAGAAGACATTACAGAAAAATAAAGTATACTAGGAAAAATACTGCTCTTTATTGTAGGAACTATACCTATGCTATTGTTTTTGTTGCACAACTCTTGTAAAACTCTGCTGATAAAGTGCCTGTGGCTAGGCTTGTCCCGTAAAATACATAATTTTTCAACATTTGCCAACTCTTTTCCTATTACCAATTCTTGTTAATATTGCATTTGCAAACAAAGAAAGAGTAGACTTGAGGATTGAAGAGCAAGACTCTCAGATATTTCCTAGGTTCAGAGCTACCTTCAGTAGACAATATAAGTGTTCTGACTTGGAGCAGCACTGAGGGTGCTTTCACCTACGTGTGCTGCAGGACTGGGAGTAAGGATGGACCAGCTATTTGAATGAGAGAAGCTGGGAGATTTTGCACTGAGGTTTCCCTGGATAGATTGTTTTAGAATAGTTTGTTCACATTAGAGTTAGTGCAAATAAAATATTTTTAACTTTAAATATTGTGATTCATGAAATAAAAAGAGATGAATAATTATATTTTGGCAAACCTGGGAACTGTTTCATAAATATTAAAGAGTGGTACACTTTGAGCAAAGTCCTTTTAAGCAAGCCTGCCCATTTCCTTAGGGCAACCGTGTCTCAAGTCTATTTAAATGAAAATTGGTGACCCTGTTCCTTTTAAAATAAAAGACGGATTAAAAATTTCTGTAAGAGCTCATTTCCAATATAATTCACCCATTCTCAAGTCAACACTGTGGTCCAAAACAAATGTTCAGGTCACCCACAAGGTATTTCTGTCAAAATAATGAAACAGATGTCAGTCTTCACCATCTGTTTTCTTGCAGAAATTCTTCTCTTCACTTGAATTCCCCTCTTACAAATCTTTTAGGATGTCCAAAGACAAGCTGGTTTCTGCAGTTTGCAAATGCTTCGTCGTTCACTTAGAGGAAGCCCCAGGTGTGGTCATTTGAAGTTGGTGAATTTTTAGAACACAGAATTAAACTGGAAATTGTTTTGGCTGTGTTACAGTGAGGATTGCAGCAGTGAGGAGTGCTGTTTAATTTTGATTAGGAAAATAAACAGTAAAGTGACAAAATAGAAGAGTAGATCTAGGGAGATGGACTTGTTCTGGTTGTGTCTTTAACAATCTAACTATTGTTCTGTGTGCAGCGGTAGGATTACTGTCAACATAGTGTTGATTTCTATTTGCAAACATGGGAAGCATCATGTGAAGTAAGACTGAATGTCAGCCTGGTCCCTCAGGCATACCTGAGCACATGTGCTCACCTATGGTGAGGTGAAGCACAGCAGAGAGTTGGTATGGAGAGAGTGATGGAGCAGTGCTTAATGGTCTTCAGTGCTTCCAACCACATTCATCATGGCTATGTGAAGCTAGTGGTAGCAAGCTATCATCAGTTTAGGCAGACCAGTGCACTGGTGTGTCTGGATCACACCTACATCAAAGATGGTGAAGCACAGGGAGTGCTGCACTGCACTGCAGAAGCACAAGTTTCAGCTGATTCTGTTGTGCCTCCATCACAGGACATTTTGTTGTGTGTATTCATATCAGCCCCTGAAACTAAAAATCTTACAGTGGTTAAGCTAATGGCTAGCTTAGGCAGGTAGAAGTTTACATCTCTGTTTTATTTTACCTCATGTCAACATGTGCTACTAGCTCTATAATTGTTTGATCTACTTTTTAACTCTGTAAGGCTCTTGTTTACCTGACGCCTTGAAATAAGGAAATAAGGACATCCATGGGTTATTTAGCCATTTTGTTTTCTAATTAAAAAGAAGACATTTCCTCAGTAAGTATATGCTGCTTTCCAAATGTTACTTTGCTTTTGACTTATGACAGGGCAGTGAACAATATTCTTAGGTATATCTGATTTTGTTCACTTAGTCTCTTAACAGCTTTTCAGTTTGTCTCCAATGCAAGAATTATTTTCTACCTTTATTGCCCTATGTACATTAGTATTTGCACTATCCCTTTCTATTTAAACTCTACTCTTTTGAAATATGAATCTTGGGAGAGATGCTGTTAAAGTCAAGGATGAGTATTCTGTTTACCTTAGGACACTATGAGTTAAGAACTGTCTGTCCTGTTCCTTGTGCATCCCAAGATTTTGACTGTTTCCGTAGGCAGGAATCCAGACTGAGCATGGACATGGGTCTTCTTCCTTTGTGGCTGCATTTCCAAACTAATAATTCAGAGCAGCCATTCACACCATTTCCTTTGCATTTGTCTGTGTCCTAGCTGTCACATCAATTCATCAGGACTCTCTTGAGAAGTTCCTCCTCCTTTTGTTCTAGTTTTGATTAATCTAAAGAATTCTTTTTTGTTTGTTTGTTTATTCTCTATTTCTCTAAGGACATATGTAAATATAATTAGTGCCACTAGTTTCAGTCTGGGACTTCAGCACACTCAAGTGTAAACTGCCATATAGCAAAGGGACACTTCATTGATGCATCTGTTCCTGCAGTGTTTGCAGGCTGTGTCACTGCTTATCTTTTACACTATGATTTACTTATCTTCTTGAACAGAACTCTGCCAGTAGCTTTTGGAAAGTGCTGCTGAACCACGTCAGCTGTGTCTGTTTCCATCCACTGTCTTGTAGGGTGGTAAAAAATGAAACAATCCCTCCGAGTCCCTCTGTCTGAGCAGCAGTTTAAGGAGTTCAAGAGTTGCGGTTATGACCAATCAGTTGGTCTTTTGTTCCCCTTACTCAAGAAGGGGGAACAGCTGAAAAGTCTTCCCTGCTACAACATTTAACTTAAGCCTTTCTTGACAAATTGTCACTTTTACGGTCCAGTCTTTTTCTATCTTAAATTAATCAACATTAGATATTATTGAAGACAGACATCCTTTGAACATTCATGCTGATAGGCAGAGGAAATATATCCACTAAGCAGCAGGTCTTAAAATACCAGGATCAACTTTATGAAAGGAATATATAGCTACTTTAGAAGTACATTTTAGATATTTTGTTTTCTTCCTTGTGGTCTTAAAAAGAAGGTAGCAGCACACTTTGATCTTAGAAGACTGCAACATGTTGATGAGTAGCAAAACTGTTTAATTGCTTATTGTAAGAGTCAAAATGTTTTATTCTTTCCCATCATTTTAATATTCAATTTCCCTGCAAATTGCAGAACAGATCAGCTAATATTAAAAAGAAAGAATTTATCTCTGCTCATTACATGATTCAAAAAGGGACTAGAGAAATGCATAGTATGAAAAATCCATTGTAGCCATTAAACACTGCCTCTGGCTGAAGAAGTCCCTGACCTGCAATATGCCACAGAGTGAGGCATATATATTCCTATGTATTTTCCCTGGGCAGTCTTTCCTTTCTTTCGCCGCTGTCTGCTATTGCCAAATGTTGAAGAAAAGGTGCTGGGCAGAATGGAGACCCTCTGCAGTATATCACTCACCCAGGAGATAGAGGAAGGACGGTTATCGAGTGGTGGCACCCGTCTGGGTGTGCATGGGAAGTCAGCTTTGTCCTAGAGAGATGAGGATGAGCCAGGACACCTCGTTATAACATAGTCAGGTCTTCCCTTTTCCCTTACACAGAGCATGGGAACTGGAGCTTCTGGACAATTATCTGATCGCTTCCTCCCGAGCAAAAGCAAAAGCTTCGCTAAGAAGGCAGGCACTTCAATACAGACAGAGGATATTGTTGCTTTGTGAAATTCTTTAACGAAGGTTATAGAGACCGTATTCACCCTCTTTGAAATACGACGTCTTTGATCAGCTGCATGTACAAAGATGGGCTGGGAGAGAATGCACAGTTCCTTTTAATTAAAATGATTGATTACTACAGTGTGTGATAGTCTGAAACTGATTAATGTTCTTAAAGAATTACTTTAATCTATTTGTGGGTTTCTTTTTAAGTCTCTTGTGCATATACATTATCAATACCTTCCTTTGCTAAAGCAAATTATTTTTCCTCTCTCCATCCTAGGATGGTTTATCCAGATAGCCACATTCAGAATTACAGGCATTAGAAACCTGAGATTGCTTATTCATAGGCAGGAGATTTAACTAATTATTATCTAAAACATACGACCTTCTAATAACCTTCCCCAGAAAGGCAAGATGCAAAATGAGACAGTATTAATTAGAGAAGTCATGAATGTCAAATTACAGCTTCTGAGTAATAGTTGAATCAGTGATTAGTTAGTGCTGGTCAGTGTCTTGCCCTTGAGGCAGACAAGGTATACATCCCACTTGACTGACCTTACCATCCGCCTGCATGATGGGCCGGGGCTCCTTGACACAGCCTGATCCTTCTGGAGCATTCCCTGACTCCTGTGGTGTTGCCCAGGAGGTGATGGTTCAGTGTTCCTCTTGGGACTCGGCAGCCCTTCTCAGTGGCAGGGTGCTGAGGTACCAGACACTTTTCAGGGATGGCTGCTCTCAGCTGGATCAAGAAGAGGTGGTATGTCCACACCTAGGGTTTAGCAGAGGTGATATCAAATTGGTCACCTGATTGATACTGTTTCTGCTCTATTAGGAAGGCATGAAAGCAGTGTGTCTTCACTGCAGTCTCTGGTCCAATCACGCATCCCATGCACAGCGGCTGTGCTGTGCTGTGCTGTCAGACTGAAGGTTTCAGGCTCTCTGGGATTTCTGGCTCTTCTCTTTAATGGAAGTTGCTAGACAAAAATATCTTTTAAACCTCAAATCTAGTAACCCTGGAACAAGATCTTTGAATGACCCAGATGTTTAACACCTGATGAAACACTGCTCAACTACTTTGCAATAGTTACATTCAATTACATTAGATAGACTTGATGCCAGTGCCATCCTACCTAATCTGCAGTCATAACCAGTCATTATTGGTCCCTTTAAAAGACCCTAGGAAATGTCTCACCAAAGGGGCTGCCTTGGGCCAGTCATTTCAGGGACAACAGAGGATCCTATAGTTTTTCATGTATTGCTCATGCTTCCTTCCTAAAGCCAAGGCATCTCTTCCTGTGTGGTGCACAAGCTCATCTGCTTCCTGTAGGTCTTCTCTTGTTTCTTTTTAAACGTGCCTCTATGCTTTCAGGAGCCTTTCGCAGTACAGACATGTGCTGTCTGCATACACAGTGTAAGTCTGGGATGCTGTGGAAACTTGGCTATGGTATGAAATATTCTTCCTAGCACAGGGTGATCTGCTGCTTCCCCATGCCAGCTGGTCGAGCAGTGGGAGTTATTAGATATAGCCACTGCTGTTGGAGCTGCCCATCGCTTTGGGTGTCTGATTTTACCTGGGCTCCTCAGCACAGGACACACACATGGACCTGTTCTTGAAGCTGGTCCAGAGGAGAGCCACAAAAATGATCAGAGGGCTGGAGCACCTCTCGTATGAGGACTGGCTGAGAGAGTTGGGGTTTTTTAGCCTGGAGAAGAGAAGGCTCCAAGGAGACCTTACTGTGGCCTTTCAGTACTTTCAGTACAGTGGGCTTATAAGAAAGATGGGGACAATCTTTTCATCAGGGCCTGGTGCAACAGGACAAGGTGTAAAGGTTTTAAACTAAAGAAGAGTAGATTCAGACTAGATATAAGGATGAATTTTTTTACACTGAAGGGGGTGAGATGCTGGTACAGGTTGCCCAGGGAGGTTGTAGATGCCTCATTCCTGGAAATGTTCAAGGTCAGCTTGGACAGGGCTCTGAGCAACCTGATCTAGTTGAGGATGTCCTTGTTTATTGCAGAGTGGTTGGACTAGATGACATTTAAAGGTCCCTTCCAACACAAAACATTCTATGGTTCTATGATTTTATGGTTCTGTGATTGCCTCATGCCTATGACATAGAGCCTGCAAGCAGGTATTTGGTGTTTTGTTGGCTGGAGGAGGAACTGGATCAGCTCCATATAGGTACGAGCATTAGATATTTATCTTCTGCATTAAATTCACCCTGTGAAGGTAGTACCCCTACCTATCAGTCCCATGGCATGGTAAGTAATCTTGTCCAGGTCTGGCATGTCCCCACTGTGGACACCCATGCTGTGTCATGGTTAAGGAATAGTATAAAGTGAAGAAACAGGCTGCTTGCTTTTTTTTTTTTTTTTTTTTTTTTTTATCCCTAAGTTCTCCATGCTCATCAAGTTTGAAAGCCTAAGGCAAGATTAATTAAAATCAATGGAGCAAAGCAAATTAAGCACTTAAAAGTGCTCTTTGGGGGCTATCAAAACCAGAATAATTCAAAATAAATATTCAAATGTCTGGGGCTTGTTATGAGACTATTTTATCATTCAGCCCATTCATCCTCTCTCTCTCCCCCTTATTTCTTTACCTGCTTTTCACAGGGCTCAGCAGATGCTCTTTCCTCAGTGTTTCACACCAGCATGTTTCTGTGCTATCTCTGCTCCCACGCACCAAAAATAAAAATCACACTCCAAACACACAGCCTAATCCAGCAACTCTTACTCACACTAGTAAGCCTTGCAGAGATATAAATAGCACTGTTCAGGTTAATGGGATGGTCTGTAAAAAAAAAAAAAGAGTAGGCTCACAATTCTATGTAGAAATCATAGGATGCAGATCTGTGTTTTGTTTTGACTCGAAGAAGTACAATTTCATATTGTGCATATATGATTATCAGAAAAAATCCTATCACTTCCAGGTATCTCAAAATGCCTTAAGCTGTCTCCCCACTTGTCTTCTAGACTGAAGCCCAAACCTCACCAGCATCCTACGTACAGGAGGATTTGTAAAGGTAGATATTCACTCTATGAAATCTCAGCTTTGATTGGGTTTTGTTTTTAATTCAGACTGTGCTTCTGTGCCACCTGAGTGGTCCTATAATGACCCTGTCTGGTAGGAAAATCTGCTGATTAATATATTCCTGCTTCTGCTTCAGGTCTTAGTGACTCTTCTAAAGTGATTCCAGCCATAAGAGTTCATCACTTGTGGATGGACTTGTTCAGTACTTGCCAGCATAATTCCAGATGTCATGGTGGGACTGTGAAGGCAATCATTGAAATCTGCAGCAAAACAGTCATTGTCTACTTAGACTGTATTCAACCTGATTACCCAAGGTGAGCAGTGGCATTCAGAATTCCACTGCATACTTAGCAAACCTGATACTGAACCTGTGACTTGTAGGAATAGGAATCTGGAGATAAATCCTCCAGATAACACTGTGTCTTTGACTCCGTGTGGTAGGAAGTAGGCTCTGAGTCCCCGGAGTCCTGTCTGCTTGTCAGTAAAACCTGTGCTGCTCTGGTCTGTGTGTATTCTGAGTCACCAGGCTTTTTGCACTGCTAAAGCAGTGGTATTGCATAATGGGTAGGAAAGGTGGTTACCTGCAGCCCAAGCTATGCTCTTGTTATTTTTGTGGTATCAAAAAATAGATCAATGCACATTTTGACCTGCAACATAGAGTTCTTACTTTTTCCTCTCTTAAATGACTTTCTGAGTTCTCTCCATTTATATGGATGATTGGAGTGACGCTGAAGAGTGCTGCACCCATGCCAGCCAGAATGAAAGCTTGCTTTCATAAGGCTCCTTTGCTTCCTGATTGTGACAGATCTTTTTACTTACAACAGATCTACTCATCCTCTGTCTCCTGTAATAATCTTGTAGTCTCGGAATACAGTTTTTATTTTGGAAAACAAATTTGCTTTTCTCTGCTAAACGCATAGCAGTTTGCTCGTCGGTGTGGAGACATCATAAAAGCTGTATGATGTCAGCTACTGCATAAGAGACTTCGCTATTGGGATAGTGGAGCACTGACCTAGGACTTCATTATGACGATACGACAGTTTTGATCCTTAGTGAATTTCTCATTTTCAAATGCAGACATCTAAAAGTGTGAGGTGCAATTTTGTATGTGAAGTGTGAACAGAAAATAAACTGAGGGCAAATGTGTGGTCTGGGTCAATGAATACATACACTAAATTCTCCTAAAGACACAAGTCTGAATGTTTCATCTCAATAATCTACTATTAACTGTTTCTGGATGAATACATTTCATCATGAACCCTGATGGAAGGCTAGCAAAGCTATCACAAGTGCTTCCAGGGACTTAGCAGCTCAGATGGGTTACTGGATTTTGTAGGTGTAGTTGACTGATGGGAGAAATGAAGGAAAAAGTTAACCAATTCCAATAAAAAAACTTTTCTGTGGCAAATTGCACCTGTTACTTTTCTTTTAGGACATTTTGATAGAAGAAATAACAACTTGGTAAAAAAAAATAATACTTTCAAGGCTTTATTTGTTGTAAATTTGGAGAATACTTAATCTAAGTCTTCAGAGACCTTTTCCTCTAATTACCTCTAGAAATTATTTCAAGGAGTATTGCTAGCAAAGAATACCCCTGCTAGCTGTCTGCATGGGAGAATAAAGACTTCATGCCTCTCCTTGCTGCTTTTAGAACAGAGCAGGCTAGAAAGAAGCGATTTACCTAGATGTATTTCTGCATTAGAGACTAACAAACCTTTCTTATTTCTAAAGAGTGTTTGCAAGATTTGGGTCTCATGTCAGCCTGTTACCCTTACAGAAGCTCAGGTGGATAGGGAAGGGCATACTCAGAATTTGCCTTCCTGAGTAAAGTTTAGACTTATTCCAGTTAATAAAAATTAGTCAAACATTACAGAAAACTTTGCTCTGAGCAATTTACTCTTTAAAATAATTACTTCAGTTTGGAGTGAATTGTACCCTAAGTTTACTTTTCATAAACATTTGAGTGATGAAGTTTTACTGGCATGGATGCTCATAGCAAGTGGATACATACACTAAATATTCAATTAATATTACTTGCTTAGCTACTGAAAGCCTCCACTGGGACTGGAGCCCTTGGGAGACAGTTTACATGAGGAAATTTCCAAGAACTCATAATTCATGGCTTCTTTTTAAAGGCCAGGGTGTCTGCCCTTCCCCTCTAATTCCTTCTTTCCTCTGTGGTCCCACATTTTTATAAAGTCACAGATCAAAAATAAAAAGAATAAAATCTAAGCTTCTTTCTTCCTCTGCCCTGTTCAAAACTTTTTAAAATCTCTATCTCATACTCTGTTTTAAATGTTGACACACATATTTGGCTTCTTTAGAAAATTCTAATTCTGAAAATTTAAATTTTCAGGTGTTTGTAGAGGAAAAATTCTTTTATCTAGGAAGCATTTGCTCTTCTATTGTCCTCTGAGGTGATATAAATATTTCAATCATGCACTTACAGGTAGTCTTACAGCTAGTGCTCTCCCATTTATTAAAGAGGAATATCAAGCAGAAATGCTTCACGGTGTATATATATTTTATTCTTTAGAAAGGTTTCTAAATTATAGACCGGTGGCTTCCTCAGACCACCAAACTGACCAACATTGCCCAAATAGCGGCCTTTGTCAAGAAAATGTCCCCAAAAGGAAGATGTAATGCAAAGATTGTTGGAGTCCCGTGTGTAGTCTTGTAAATGCTGCATATTTTGGTGTAAATTAAATAGCTGATATTTTGCTCAGTGGAAAGCTAAGGCCTAAAGCCATCTCACTTGGCTTTGCTTTGAGAAAGTTAATGTAGTATAAGTTCATTTTCTAGGCCTTCTCAACAGTTAATGGATAGAGTGAAGGTCTGTACCTCCAAGAAGTGAATCTTGCCATGCTGAGATTAGTGCCTGACCTGTGTGGGATGAGTCACTGGCCCTATTTGCTACTTTTTGTTCATGGAGTGGCAGAGAATCACTTAGATGAGAAGCTCTGCTCCTGGACGCTTCATGTAAGGCAGAATGGCTGCCACTGAGCAGTTGAATCCTTGTTGGAGTTCTCTATAGTGCCAGAAAACCACACAGGAGGCTCTGTTTTCTGCATCAGTTTCTGCATCAGTTACTGGCAAAAGGCTATAGCTAAGCCCCACCAGCACACAGAGTCATTGTGCCTGCATTCAGGTGCCCTCCACAAGCTGATGACTGGGAAGTGGGCAGTTGGTGACAGGCAGTCTGTGGTGGGAGGAGAGCAGACATGGACCCCTGGGTCAGCATTCAGAGGGGCAGAAACTGCTGGGAGTTGTCCATCTCCCCATACTGACATCAGCAGATCACTGGGGGAGAACTTGCTCTGTTTAGCAAAAGAAGACTAAATGTGCAAACAGTATTTGTTATTTTTTGTAATCTTGCTTTTCTGTTTGTCAAGTTGCTGCCAGTGTTACTACTACCTCTATGCTTGTCTGTTACAGGAGAGCACTGCTAGCTATGGACATCTCTCTCCAAACTGCTGTCTCTTGTCCTTCTCTGCATTACCAGCTGTAAAAGTGTCTTCCAATAACATTTTAAATATATTCCCATGATTCAGTCACAGCTCACAGTTGAGGGTTGCATAGATGATGGAGAAAGCTGCCCACAGCACAGCTCCTGCATCAGTTAGCAGGGGACTCTGCTGTGGCATCATCCCCGTGTGCTTGCCAGACAAGAATATTGTCCATCAGAGTTGGTGACAAAGGCATTTTCATCTACAGGAAATCTCATCCATTTCAAAACAGCCCTTGCCAAAATACTTACCTTTGAATATTTCTCCCTAGACACAGAATTCTTCCTAATCATCAAAATAAAAATAAAGCTGAAGTTACAATGAACTGCTATTGTTCAAAAGCCAGTATCCTGTAATAATCACATTGATTCTCCCCCATCCACACTTAAATGAAAACCTGACCATACCACTGTTTGGTTTCCCTGGTTACAATGACTTTCTGTTATTCGGGTGTGAATTCCCAATGTTAAACACTGTATCTTCTTGCTTTTGAGCTTTAGTAAGGTTAGACGGGATTGGTGAGCTTTCGTCTGAGTAAAAACAATGTATTCTTATTAACTGACATAAAGAATGGTAGCAATTGCACTCTGTATGTTTGTAAACCATTAGAGGATGTCATGGTTTAACCCCGGACAGCAACTAAGCCCCACACGGCCACTCACTCACTGTCCCTCGGTGGGGTGGGAGGTAGAATCAGAAGTGTAAACGTGAGAAAACTTGGGGGTTGAGATAAAGACAGTTTAAGAGGGAAAGCAAAAGCCGCACACACAAGCAAAGCAAAACAAGGGATTCATTCACTACTTCCCATGGGCAGGCAGGTGTTCAGCCATCTCCAGGAAAGCTGGGCTCCATCATGGACCACATCCATGGTGACTTGGGAAGACAAATGCCATCACTTCAAATGTACCCCCACCTCCTTCTTCCTCCTCCAGCTTTTTTATTGCTGAGCATAATGTGATATGGTATGGACTATACCTCTGGTCAGTTGGTGTTGGCTGTCCTAGCTGTCCCCTCACAACGTTTTGTGCACTCCCAGCCCACCCGCTGGTGGGATAAGTATGAGGAACAGAAAAGGTCTTGACTCTGTGAAAGCCACTGCTCAGCAGTAACAAAATAATCCCTGTATTAGCCACTCTGTTTTCAGCACAAATCCAAAACAGAGTCGAGCTAGTTGAGTTGTTTACATCTTTGCAAGCTTAAGCAAAGCAACTGGATATTCTGAATATATAGGAAAACTTTACTTTCAGTGGTCATAAGGTACATTCTGTTTTTCTGCTTCAGCTTCAGCAACAAATGAATAGTGGCAGCTTTCTTATTTGTTGTACTGAAGGTTGGGAGGATTAGGGAAGAGTTTCATAATCCCCTTTGCCAGCCACGTGGAAGCAATGAGGGCAGCTCGCAGGAGTAAACACATTTATACTTCCACCCTTCTGCCTGTGCCAGCGCTGGTGTGGCTGCAGTGATTTCTCTTGTCCAGAGGATGCATTTAGATCATCCCATTTGAGAAAGTTACAGCTGAAAATATTGCAAATCTCTCCTTCTCATAATGTATGCTTCACATACATGGTCTTTTATTCCACTTTGACCATGAAAATTAGTTATACAGAGAGTTTTGCAACATCTATTCCAGAACTGAAGGAGAATGGTTAGAAGTAAACATCTTTAAATGTTAGTACTGTGTGGTCCTTTTCATCATACTTCTATGATAGCATTGCTTTGGCCAGTAACTTCTTTTTGTACTTAGAGGCTGTTTATGAATTGGTGATTTTATAGATATTTGTGCTGTGTAAAAGGGAAAAGGCAGTTTATTATGAGTTTCACTCAGTTATGTTACATAATCCCACAAAAGACAGAAGTTAGTCTCTCCAGTTTTGTCAACTACTATATGCTGTTCTAACACCAACATTACCTGACATGTTCTGACACATGGCATATGTCTGTTAGAGAAACATAGAAACTGCCATTTTAGATCAAATATAATTTCCTTGTGTCTGGTATCCTGTCTTTGACAGCTGGGTTCAGAAAAGGTATAAATTAAGATGAATAGGCCTTCAAAGCATGTGTTTGGTGATTTTTTTTCTTACCTAAAAGCATGCAAGGTGAGCTTTCTGGATTAGGAAATGCATTTGGTTTTCCAGAAGATCCCCTCTCAGTTTTCTCCAGGCTAAACAGCCTCAGGTTTCTCAGCCTTTCCTTGTAAGACAGGTGCTTCAGTTCCCTCATCATATTTGTAGCCCTCCAGTAGTTCCCAGTCTGTCCTGAACTTGGGAGCCCAGAACTGGACACAATACTCCAGATGTGGCCTCACAAGGATGGAGTAAAGTGTGAGGAGAATCTCCCTCGACCAGCTGGTCACACTCTTCTTAATGCACCTCGGGAGCCCATTGGCCTTCTTGGCTAGAGGAGCACAATGCCAGCTCATGGTTAACCTGTTGTCCACCAGGACTCCCAGGTCCTTCTCCATTAATCTGCTTTCCAGCAGGTCAAGCTCTATAACCTGTACTGATTCATGGTGTTATTCGTCACCAGGTGCAGGACTCTACACTTGCCTTTGTTGAACTCCATTAGGTTCCCCTCTGCCCAACTCTCCAGCCTGTCCAGGTTTCGCAGAATGGCAGCACAGCCTTCTGGTGTGTCAGCCACTCCTTCCAGTTTTGTATCATCAGCAGACTTGCTGAGGATAGCTGGTAGGATGAGAGCCTTACTGGAAAAAATAACTTTAAAAGTTACACACCAAAACATTACATGATTATGAAAATTTCATCATGTAGTTTCTTCATTAACGCTGATGCAGCCTTCTGTACATTAAAGACAGTTCCTGAAAGTTTAAAATTCAGTCACACAGGTAATTCAGAGGAGATTCCTTTTACTTAATTGTAGCTGTCTAGGTGGGTCTCCTCCAGTAATTACTGTCTGGAGAAAGAAAGATACTTTCAGGGTGATTCATTCAGACGGTGTCTGATTCGGGCCCCCCTGCATATATCCAGCTAGGCTGTCACATTCAGCTTATCAACACCATCCAACCCTGTGAGAAACACATGAAAATCTGTTAGACATGCCACATAAAGCAAGAGGTACAGAGAGCTTTCAGTTTACCTTTGTGAGATATTTAACAAAAATACCCCATGGACTTTTCTGCCTAACAAGATTTTTAGCCTGGTTTCCCCTTGAAATGAAGCATAAGTGATCATGCTGTCTTCCTATCTGTCACATTCCTCTCAGAAATTTTACTATCAATGGCTGTACTTCACTCAGATCTAACAGAAGAGACCCAAATGTCGTATCTTCCTCAGAGGTCTGACACTGACTGGCTTGACAAGAGTCCCAAATTAGTATATTAACAACTGGATGAAAAATGGTAACAGGTCATGGGTATTGGTTTGACCTCGTTGTTGGCTGGTAACAGCCTATGAATTGACAAGTCAATAAACATGCACGGAGCTGAGAATCAGTTACAGCATCTGCTGCATTTTATCTGGTCAGCAGTTAGGGGATAAGAGAGTAAAGAGATATCTTTATGGCTATCTTTGTGGCTAGCAGTTTGAGACAGGTGATTCTGCTGCTTTACTCTGCTCTGGTGAGACCTCACCTGGAATACTGTGTCCAGCTCTGGAGCCCTCATCACAGGAAGGACATGGACCACAGGGATGATCAGGGCTGGAGCACCTCTCCTAGGAGGACAGGCTGAGGGAGCTGGGATTGTTCAGCCTGGAGAAGAGAAGGCTTCACGGAGACCTAACAGCCACCTTCCAGTACCTGAAAGGAGCTTGTAAAAAGACTGGAGAGGGCCTGTTTACAAAGGCCTGGAGTGAATGGACGAGGGGCAAGGGTTTCAAATTAGAAAAGAGTGGATTTAGATTGGGTGTAAGGAAGAAGTTCTTTACCATGAGAGTGGTGGAGCACTGGAACAGGTTGCCCAGGGAGGCAGTTGAGGCCCCATTCCTGGAGACATTCAAGGTGAGGCTTGACAAAGCTCTGAGCAACCTTCTCTAGTGGAAGATGTCCCTGCTGTCAGCAGGGGGTTTGGACTAGATGACCTCTAGTGGTCCCTTCCAACCCAGACAATTCTATAATTCTATGATTCTACGATTTATGCTTGGGGAATTTGAAGAGGAGTGGAGATAATGAGGCATTGCATCTGAGAGCTAGTGATATAGGATACAAACATGTAAAAAGACTGCCTAGTTCTGGTTCTGCCCTAAAACCCTTTTACCCTGTATTTCTAACATCACTGGATTAAATAGCAATCAACATTATCACTTCACAGCACTCACCTGAGAACTGACACACAAAAATAGTGATGAGCACACACAGCTTTTTGCAGAGTATTCTCAAATTATCCTGTCTTGTATCTCTATGCACATCATTCATGTTGACTTCTCTGAATTCAGCATCCTTCCAGGACGTGATTACTTGATTACTTAAAGTACTGCCCATATACCATTTTCTCAGTATAACCTGAATGTTAATATTTTGCAAGTTTGAAATGGTTGAATGTCAACACAATTTACAGCCTATTTTAATTATCTTGAACAAACAATTATCATTTCAATTCTGTAACTATGGAAATAAAAAGAATAAGACAAGATGGAAAAATAAGTGACAGAATCACCTGCACAGAAATGATAGTACATTGGTTAAATAGAAGCCAAGAGAGAAGAACAGTGCAAAGTGTCAATGGTGACCCAGCGTCCAGGAAGATTAATAGTAAAGGCCATTATTTTGCTGTTCAATTTGAAATGGGATTCCCCTTTGACATAAAAATTTAGTCATATTGCCAAGATATTCCCATTACTCTTTTCCTTACCTTTTGATGTTCTTGAGGTGTACCCTCATGTTTGCATAGTATGTTATACTGTTTTTCTTTTTTTTTCCTCCCATATACCTCCTTCTGGCTGCTCTTGCTGAGTTTCTTTCACCAGTCTTCTCTCCATCCCTCCAGCAGAGCCTTCTCTGTCAAGACAGTTTCTCATTCCTCCTCTTTCCCACTTTACCCTATCCAGTCTCTTTTCTAGCAGCCCACTCACTCTTTCCACTCTCAGGGGCCAAAGGGTTTGTCAACACTTCTCCCTCCTGAGCACTCTTTTCTGCCATCTTCCCTATGTAAAGTGAGAGAAGTTTAAGCAAACAAATGTAATAATATCATCATGCCGCAATGAACTATGTTCTTGTTGCCACCCATATCTTTATTAGCTTTCCCTTCTACAATCTATCTGCCTTGTCTTGGGTAACAAACTACATGCAGTCCTAGGCAGCAAACTCTTGGAATCAGCAAAAAAATCTTTCCATTTCAATGCTCTATGACAAGTAAGTGAAACATGTTCCATACTGCTAACAATTACATGTTTTTTTATGAGCTCTGAATTTGATGAATCAACACCAGGGAAACCCACTATTTTTCCATTCCCCACACAGTGGTTTTAGATTCTACTGCTTAATCAAGTGACGCTTAGCTCATTTGAACTGACTTATGTACAATTCTCAATCGTCAATTTCCTGCAGTCTAATCAACAGCTTAATAACACACAGTAAACAGTCATCACGCTCAATCCTAGCAGCACACTGCATGTTGAGGCAGAGATCTTGAATTCAAGGACAAAACTCACTCTGGGTGGACCCTTATTGGGCCAGAGACTGATTTTCATTTTCCCTGGTAACCAGGAGGAAAGCTAGTCATTTGGTGCAGTAGATGTATCAATTTGCTTTTGGTTGTGTTTGGGGTTTTTTTAGTCAAAGAGCAAATTTGGCACAGGTTTGTATTTGCTGTATAAAACACTAATACCTGGAGGCAGTTAAATGAAAGCTAGAGAAAGCAGCTGTAGCTCAGTAGGCTTTATGAATTGTAGAACATTTGAGCAAAAGCCTGTTTGAAATGTGATAAAGCAAATAAATTTAGGAGTGACTTCTGAAGCTGAGTTCATCAGTTATTCCCATTAGGGTTCACAGATTTCAAATATATACCACCCCCCTGAAAACACATTATCTGTTTCTTTCCATTGCAGCATTAGCTGAAACATCTATATGGAAATATTTCAACTTATTTGCAAGGAATGAACAGCTCTTTAATTTGTCCAAACTTCTCATAATCTCACACTTTAAGGCTAGGTATCTGGAAGAATAAATTCACCAGATACATATATATCAAGACCAGCAGGATGTACTTTCATGTGTTAAGTTGTAATGACATCATTATGCTGTAATGACATCGATGCCAGTAATCTCTCACTAAACAAAGTTTTTAGTTAAGGAACACTAAATCCGTAAATCTACAGGTTAAATTTACCAATTCAGTAAGCATACTTCTCATATATTACCAGCAGAACTATGTGTGTGTGGATTTGCAGGTGCTATAGGCAAAACACTGCCTGGAGTAACCTGCCTTTAGTAGCTCAGAAGCTCTGTGTGTTATGGTTGGTGAATTAAAGATGTTGCTTGCATTCCATCTTTAATTTTCCAGTTCTGAATTGCAGTCAAAATCATAATGTTGCAGTTAATAACCAGCAACAGTTTGACAAACTGGATGACACAATTTGTTGCCGAGATAAGTAATTTCTTCCAACTGGAAAATAGAACATCACTCATAATCTAGACGAATTGTGTATGGAAAATGTATCTTTTAATAGGAAAGTGGCACTGATGTAATGAGTGTATAATTACATTTTAAAAAATGTTTTCCCAGCTACTCTCAGCAGGGGGATGTCTGTTTGTGTTGGCATTTATATGCTTGTTATTGTTTAGGTCTCGCTCCTGGGTATTACCTTTGCATTGCTCATGGACAGAATTCACCTATTCATAATTTTCCATTCAAAGAAAACACATTTTTATCAGAGAGAAGTTATGCTTTTTGAGCATAACTCAAAAAGTGTTAGGAAATTTGGTTATGGTCTCTGCATCTGGTGTGACTTAACTCCCTTGCAGTTTCAGTGTATTGTGCTTTATTGTTTAAAATTATTTCAACATTTATATGTGATGTATCTGAAAGACCATGAATGGCTTAAAGACAAAACAGTTATATGAATGACTCTAGGGCAGGGGAGGCAAATTTGGAACTATCAGACAGAGTGAATTCACACTTTAAATGTTTGGACACAGTTTATCCAGAAGCAAGTAGTCGTTTGGGGGCCAAATTGAGCATTTTAACACGGCTGAATGATAATAGAATAAACCTCACACTAATAGACATCCTACTTAACTCCATCAGGGTCAAAAAAATTTCAAAAACATGGGGTCAATGCCTGCAGTAATGGTTTTCTTTTCAGACACACTGTAACAAAATAGTATTTCTATATTAGAAATACTAGGATAACCAAATCAATTAAAATCTGGTTAAATTGATACCACTTGCCATGAGCAGAACATGTAAACCTATCTAATGGGCAAGTATAAGCACACAGTTCATTACATGGCAGATGGTCACACAGTTTGTGATGGAAAACTGCATGTTGCCTAAATCCCCCTGAGGTATCTGTACCTGTAGCTGAAAAGGACTTTGACCAGAAAGAGAAAAACAATTTTTTGAGTATCTGAAATATGCCTTGGCTGAACTGCCATCATCTTATCTCTAAGGCTATCTGTCTTGTAATTCCTTCCAGCCACATCATTTTTCTGTGGCCCAGATTCTGTTAACATTATATTAAATTTTTTGCACATGCATTATTCTACTTAAAATGTGAGACTAACTCCAGTGTGACTGCACTGTGTGAGATCACAATTTCTCTATGGTTGGTGTGTAAATGGAAACTCATGTACTTTGGAAACAGATATGCTTAGGGAACTGAAAACTCTTAACAGTATGAAGAGAGTTACTTAAGTTGTACTTAAGTTATTTAAGTAGGCTTTACTTTTTTTTTTTTTTAATAGACTTGCTGAACAATTATTCATTCAGAAATGGTAAACCATCAAAAACCACAATGGTGTAAGGTAAAAACTACAGACCAAATAAGGCCAAGATCCCTTCTAATATGATTATAGTTGCACATTAAGGATATTCATGATCTACAAAGAGTGTAAGAGCATGCAAACCCTGGCTCATCTATACACAGTTTAACAGAGCAGAGAGAACATATTTAACACAGCTCGAGCCAAAGCATTTATTTTCTTTTACAATACTAAATGTCTGTCTTTGCTGCTTGGCTTGTTATTTCTACAGCAAAGGAAAATAAATCCCTAGACCACGGTGTGGAAGACAGAGAAGAAGCATGACAAAACTTCTTAGGGTAATGAAGAAATTCCTAATTAAAGACAGAGCTGTTGGCAGTGCATGGGTACTCTGGCCTTCCTCACCTACAGTTAGCATTTTATAGCTTTCTTTGTGGCTCTTCATGCAGTTTGGATTTACACTGCAGAAACATTATGCTAGACAGACCAGAAGAAACACTTCAGAAATAGTTCAGAAAAGAATCGCAGTAGAACCTGGAATAAAATGGAAGTATCTTCCAACTCACTGGTGCATGTATATTACTTCAAAAAGTCTCTCTAATTAAATGCCACTTGGGACTTGCTGCAGATAATATGCAGGAATGTATTCCTGTTCATCATCTTTTTCTTGACCAAAATTTAATTCTCTCCCAGATACAGTCAGAGCTTTGTTAGTCCCTCATTTGCTCAAATGCCAGTGCTAATGAAAGCAGGGGATTCCACTTGCAAATTAATACTTCAGTTTAGATGTCTGTGTGTGGAGGACAACATGCACACGCCGTGTCCAGTAACTCCCAGTATAGTTACTGGAGATGCAGTCAATACTGTCAGTGGAGCCTGGAGAGTTATTCAGCTCACCTGGCAGCAGGCATGTACAATTGATGAGTGAATTGCCACCTAGACTTCACTGGCTGTATTGACCACGTCTCCATGGACTAAAGTTGGAGTGTAAACAGTTCAATTTAGCTGTCTTAATCTCTGTGTACAGTGCTGACATGAGTGATGTTCTTAAGTCATGTCAGAATGAACTACTGAATGGAGTTTAAAAAATCCCAAACTAAGTCAATGTTATTTGGTAGTATTATGATCAGGAACCTCTTACGTAGATATGTAGCTGCTTAAACAGAACCTTCCTGAGTGTTTGAAGCACCTAAACCTGATGTGCTTAAAATCATCAGTTGCAATTTTATATCCTTCCATACCTAATTTCCCATAAGCTTTTAAAGACCGAAAGGACCATAGTGATCGTCTACATTGAGCCTCTGGTGAATACAGATAATTACTGTGTCATACGTTGAAAGGCATCATTCCCCATAGTCACTGCCCTTAATGCTACTAGATATGGATCCAGTGCAGGTCATGGGCTAAGCCAGACTCACACAGCTGTGCAGCTGTGTACCTCCCACCATGGGCTGTGGCTTTAGCCAGCCCTCCACTTACGGAACAAATTCATCTCAAAAGTTCTTGGTCACCCCGCACTGGTTTGGGAGAGGGCATGAGGGGCAAATGGATGTTGTTATTTTAGTGCCTTTGAAGCTCTCGTGTTTGAGACAAGGATTGTATTTCTGCAGCTTGAACCTGGCTGCTGAAATACCAAAAATGTCCTACATGTTCCCATGAATAATTGTTCACTTTGAATATTTTTGAGTGAAGGTACCTAAAAAAATTTGATCTTATAGCAATTTTTATATTAGGTTGATGAAGCAAACTCCCTATTTCTTTGTAAGGTATGCAGAGGGAATGCCCCTTGTGCCATTTAATCAGTTTTGCTTTTGACTTCATTTGAAGCAAAGATGGGCCTACAGTGAATGCACATCCAGGGGATATTACACCCAGATGCTTTTCAATGAAATGTTTACCCAATTTAAAAAAATTCCTTATTTAATGATTTTGACAGACAGTACTCTCAGTACTTCAGGCTGCCTTATACATGTTGCATTTCTCTACAATGTATTTACGTAGAAAAATCTAGTTCAGCTGCAGCCTTTGATGTTGAAAGAGGTGTTTATACATGGCTTTACTTAGTAAATTCCTTCCCAGCCAAATGTACTGAAGTATTGGGAGTATCACACTGTGAAGCACAGTCTGAATAATTCCTATTACCTGGAGTGCACAGGGGAAAGAATGTTTTGACAATATTCATACTTGCAGCTGTTCAGGTCTTGTGCATATGTATTTGCAAACCTTAGATACCTTGCATGTATTTCATCAGTCAGACATAATATAATAGAATCATAGAATGCCTTGGGTTGGAAAGGTCATCTATTCCCCTGCAGAAAGCAGTGACATCCTCAACTAGATCAGGTTGCTCTGAGCCTTGTCAAGCCTGACCTTAAATGTCTCCAGGAATGTGGCCTCCACCACATCCCCGGCAACCTGTTCCGGTGCTCCACGAACCTCATAGTAAAGAACCTCTTCCTAATGTCCAATCTAAATCTACCTTTCTCTAGTTTAAAACCATTGCCCCTCGTCCTATCACTACATGCCCTTGTTTCTCCACAGCTTTCTTGTAGGCCCCCTTCAGATACTGAAAGCCTTCTCTTTTCCAGGCTGAACAATCCCAACTCCTTCAGCCTGTCCTCATAGGAGAGGTGCTCCAGCCCCCTGATCATCTTCATGGCCCTCCTCTGGACCTGCTCCATCAGGTCCATATCATTCTTGTGTTGAGGACTCCAGAGCTGGTCACAATACTCCAGATGAGGTCTCACCAGAGCAGAGTAGAGGGGCAGAATCACCTGTCTCTTGATCTGCTGGCCATGCTGCTTTTGTTGCAGCCAGGATACAATAGGTTTTCTAGGCTGTGGGTGCACATTGCCAGCTCTTACCCAGCTTTTCATCCTCCAGCACCCCCAAGTCCTTTTCTGCAGGACTGCTTTCTATCAGCTTATCACCTAGCATGTACTGATAATGAGGATTGTTCCAACCCAGGTGCAGGAACCTGCACATGCTCTTGTTGAAACTCCTGAGGTTCATGTGAGCCTACTTCTCTAGCTTGTCCAGGTCCCTCTGGATGACATCCCATCAAATATAATGGAGAGTGGATTGGCAACTGCGTCATCCAGTTCCCTCGGGACTCTGCGATGCATCTCATCTGGTCCCATAGACTTGTGTATGTTCAGGTTCCGCAGGTGGTCGCAAACCTGATCTTCACTTACAGTGGGAGGGACTTTGGCCCCCTTGTCACCACTTTGTGGTCTTTTAACTTGGGAGGTGTGGGGAGAGAGGTTGCCAGTGAAGACCAAGGAAAAAAAGTTGTTGAGAACCTCAGCCTTCTTCTAGTCTGTTGTTACCAGCTTGCCATTCTTGCTCATTGGGAGGGGACATTTTCTTTAACCTCCCTTTTCTCACTGATGTACCTGTAGAAGCTCATCTTGTTATTCTTTGCATCCCTTGCCAAGTTCAGCTCCAGCTGTGCCCTGGCCTTCCTGACCTCATCCCTATGCAATCAGGCAGCATCTCTGTACTCTTGCCAAGATACCTATCCCCACATCCACTGCATGTGCAGCTCCTTCTTGCCTTTTAGTTTGACCAGCAGGTCTCGATACAGACATGCTGGTCTCTTCCCTTCCTTGCTTGATTTCTTACACCTGGGAATCAAGAGCCCTTGTGCTCTTTGGAAAGTCTCCTTAAAGATCTGCCAGCTCTATAACATAAATCTTCCCTCAGCAAATTATAAAATATTATCTACATAGTAAGTAAAATGTACTGATACACTGAAATGTGTTGCCTGAATTTTGAAGCTGTTACAAGCATTTTGATTCTAGACACTATTATTAACCTATCAGGGTGTTTAAATATGTCAAATTAGAAGTCTGACAGCAGAAGGCTGGTTAACATTGTAGAAAGGAAAAAGACATGTTCAAACATTTCTCCTTACATAAAAGCTTTAGAAACAATATTATGTATAAGGCTGAAATTAGTCTGCTAATTTCTGGTGTGTTTTAAAAGAACAGTGGGTGAATTTCATGGGTTTGAAAGTAAATCTCTCATAACACTGTTCTTGGTTCCTCTCCTGCAAACCAGCCATATGCATGCTGGCACCAGCACACTTTTCACCAGCATGCACCACAGTGATGCAAGGAGGGTCTGCCAACCCCAGGAAGAGACTGCCTTCAGAGCTTTTTTTTTCTAGCACAGGGCTGAAGTGTGGTCTTTAGATGATGTGCCTGTGACAAATCCAGGAAGGTTCCTACCATAAATGTCAGGGTTTGAGGTGCAAAAACATGGTGCCCTGAAGGTTTCCCTTTCTATGCAAGGGTGGGATTTAGGAACAGGATGCAGTACGAAAAGCAGACCCTACAGTGTGCCTGCCAGGTCCTACAGCCTGGAGAAGGAATGATGGTGACAGTGTCAGAAGTGTTCTCCTGCTTGTGGTGAGCATCTGGGTTGAACATGTAGTTCATGGGGCTCTCTGGCTGTGGGAGACCAGGCTGGGCACATGTTCCCATATGCATTGGCCCCAGTCAGGTCCCAGCAGAAGGTGGATTTGGTTTAATTTAATTATTTTATCTGCATACCATCCTTCAGGTGTACTTTCAATACTTCTTCTTAAGAAAACATCAAAATCTTTCACATTGAGGTAATTATTTAAAAAACATTGTGAGATTCACAGTGAAATCCTGAGAGTTGACAACTGTGATACATAGCATGCTTGAAATGAAGGCTGCTATCAGGCCATGAAGTGCTATCACACAACACTCCCACATGATAGGGGCAGTCAGCCAGAGGTGATGTTTGAAGACACTGTGATTTTTCTCCAGCAGGAGCAAATACATAGTTTTCTCATGGTCTGAGATAACCATTTCATTTATTAATGTGTCTCACAGAATTTACAGCTGCTGCATCAGCAGAGATAAAATGCAGCAGTCATGGACTAAAATACTGCATCTCCTGTAACAGGGCTTGAGGTAGCAAATTACCAATTTTTCTTTTCTGTGTATCTGGAGACATGCAAATACTCAACAGCATGTGAGTTTTTAAACCTTTACTATGACTGTTCATAAGAGTATATGGAGCGCTGAGCTCTTACCAAGTTCAACTATTTCCTTCAGAATTAGGCCTACAGTTGTAATCTGTGAATAATGGAGACGGGGGGGGGGGGAAGATGATTTTACACCCTGGCAATTTGGCAATTTTACTTTGAGTTCAAGCATAATGAGGTAGAACAAAAAAATAAAGGAAAAAAAAAAAAACAAACCAGCACCAAATTTGAGGAACTGCTAGTAAAAGGTATAAAAACTACTAATCCTCTGGAAAAAACATCAGAAGGAGGAAATCTGCCAGAAGTCCAGGAAGATGATCAAAGTATAAAGTCTCTGAGAAGTCTCTGATAAAAAGCTCAGAGAAACTAGAGATATTCTAGGAAAAGAATGTAAAATAAATCTTCTGTACACACAGTTACATTGAAGGAGTGTGGGGAGGTTCCCACACTGGAAATCTGCCTTCCAGGAGACATTGGATGCTCTTTTTTCAAACTGAAATGGAAATTGTAAAGTTCATGGAATAAATAGACAAAATGAACGATAGCATATCAGAAGAATCAACAGGAACAGATAGGCCAAAGAGTTTTAAAGGAATTCAAAGTTGAAATATTTGACATTTCAACAGCACTGTCTAACCTCTTTTTAAAAATTGCCTCGGTACCAGAGGCTGGAAGATAGTTAATTTGATACCAGCTTTCAAAACGTTCAGAGGAGATGGAAGGATCTGCAGAACAATAAGTTGATGGCTGTACTGGGCAAATTGGTATAAATTTTGAATTAATGGCCAGGCTGGAAAACATGACATAAATATTGGGAACAGTCAGCATAAATTTTAGAAGTAGAAATTATGATTGAGTGGAGTAGCTCTGAAAATGCTCTGACAGAGGCAGCAGAGATGATCAGAGACAGCAAACCTCTCCTATACCAGAACAGACTGAAGAGACCAGGACTCCCCATCCTTGCAAAGACATGATTCACCATAGTTAGGGGAAGGTCATATAAAAAGTAGGATGTACATGGGTAAGTCTGGTAAAAGAATATTGTCCACCATAATTTCCAGTATAGCAATTGGGATCCATTAAATGAAGCTAGCAGGTGACCATTTTGAAACAAGTTGTTTGTTTTGTCGTCTAATGGAACAGTCATCTAAGCAGTGGAACTCTTCACCTCAGGACATTGTGGACACTGAAAGTTTACAAGAATCAATTGGACAATTAAGGAAGGAAAAAATAATTAACTGAGGAAGTAAAAATGAAATCTCACTAACTGTAAAGGTACCTGCACTGAACTGCAGATTGTTCAAGACTGGCAGAATGCCTGGGGAAATGCTGCTGCATGTTTGCACTACTCTTGCTCTCCCGTGCTGCCTGGTGCTGGGGACAGGGTGTGGTGATACAGGAATGGGGAGAATGATATGGGGAGAAACAGGGGACCTAATGCACCTGAATTTATATTGTTATGTTCTTCTGAGCTTTTCAATTACACTGTGTCATGGAAGTGTAAGACTGACAAAGTATGTTCCAAAAATCAGTTTAAAGGTGTCAGGAAAAAGGTAGAGCAGTCAAACTGGACAGGGCTCTTATACTACAAACACTTTGACAGACACAACTTACTTACAGGTTCAGAATGTCAGTTGGGAACTAATACTGCATGGTGTGTACCTAAATTTAAGCTTAGAATGATGATTCAAAATATGCAAACAACTGGCCTATAAAGTGAGGACACTTGATCCCTGTAGGTTACTTTGAACAGTGTCTCAATCCAAAAGGGGCTTCCAGCAGGCTCTGTTTACACCCAGTCGGATCAGGGTTTCTGGTCATATAGAGCTCTTAGTGGTTGAGGGGCTTATTGGCTGAGGTGGTCTTTGGTGGGCTCAGGTGCCTGGGGTGCGTGACTGGGACTGTCTCTGTATGTGATCTGCAGCCCACACACTTCCTGCCAAACTAGCCACCATGTCCCCTGTACTGTGCTATTAGATCCACCAGGAAGGGGGAAGTGCACCTGCCACACACTGTCCTCCTCAGCTGTCCACACAGATATGTGGAGGACCAGATCAGTAAAGGTATTTGATTTTCAAAGGAGCTGAAACAGTCAAATAGTAGTAGGCACCTCTGGTGGGTTGACCCTGTCTGGGCACCAAGTGCCCACCAAAGCCCCTCTGTCACTCCCCTCCTCAGCTGGACAGGGGAGAGGAAGTATAACACTTGTAGGTCAAGATGAGAACAGGGGAAGACCACTAATCACTCACCAATTACTGTCACAGGCAAAACAGACTTGACTTGGGGAAATTAGTTTCATTTATTACCAATCAAATGAGAGTAGGATAATTAGAATAAAAAATAAATCTTACAAACACCTTCCCCCCACCCTTCCCCAGCTTAACTTTACTCCCAAATTCTCTACCTCCTCCAGAATAGGAAGGACCAGGGACAGGGAATGGGGGTTGTGGTCAGTTCATCATATATTGTCTCTGCTGCTCCTTCCTCCCCAAGTGAGGACTTCTCACACTCTTCCCCTACTCCAGTGTGGGGTCCTGCCCACAGGAGGCAGTCCTCCACAATCTTCTCCAATGGGAGTCCTTCCCACGGGCTGCAGTTCTTCACAAACTGCTCCAGCATGGGTCCCTTCCACAGGGTTCTGCCAAGAACAGACTGCATCGTGGACCTCCATGGATTGCAGGGGGACAGCCTGCATCAGCAGGGTCTTCACCATGGGCGGCAGGAGAATCTGCTCTGGCACCTGGACCACCTCCTCCCTCTCCTTCTTCACTGACCTTGATGCCTGCAGAGTTGTTTCCCTTGTATACTCTCACTCCTCTCTCTGGATGCAATTGCCCTTGCAAAGTAACTTTCCCGCTTCTTAAATATTGTATCCCAAAGGCACTGTCACTGACGGGCTCTACCTTGGCCAGTGGTGGGTCTGTCTTGGAGCCAGATGGCATTGGCTTCATTGGACATAGAGAAAGCTTCTAGCAGCTTTTCACAGCAGCCACCCCAGTAGACCCCCTCCTACCAAAATATTGCCATGCAAAATCATATAGCACTTAAATAATGTATACTCATTTACTGTCAAAAGAAATGATATTCCTTTAAAGAATAGCATCAGCACTGGCATTTATTCAAATGGAAGCTTACAGACCTTATCTCCAAGGGATACAGAGTCTATTACTAAGAAGTCCGGTATGAGGAAAGAGCTGCTGCTTCGTAGAGGTTAGATGCATTATTGCAAATGACAGCTGTCTACCAGCACTGGAAGAGGAATGTCCCTGTGGCACCCCTTCTCACCTTTGGGTCAAGTGAGCCAGTGAGGTGCCTTTTGGTTCCTGCACTAATATTTCGAAACAAAAAGAATTAAAATGCAATGTTAACAGAAAATGTTAGAGAAGTCTTTAGCACTTACATTTGTTACTGGTTTGTCAGGATTTTGATGCTTTAATAATACAAAGAAGGATAGTTAGGGAGCCTGGGCCCCAAACGTCTAGGCATGGTAAGCATTCAGATATAAATAAAACCCTTCAAACCCTAAATAAAGCCAGCTAAACCCAGGTCCCAACAGGAAGATTAGAATTTTTTAAAAAACCCACACATCTGCAGCTCACTAGAAAGGGAAAGCAGGACTCTGAGTGACTCGCAGGACTCTGTCTGAGTGACTGGCAGGACTGAGGGAGCAATCAGCCTGCAAATGTTGCTGATGTGCTCAAGGAGGAAGACAACAAACAGGAGAAGACAGAAAAATACCTGCAGGATGTACCTGGAAACATTTGCCTGAGAAGTGGGGTAATTAATTGCAGAGAGATTAGAGAGGTAACATTTAAACAGCAAAATGAGGTAAAAGAATAGAAGACTGAGAAGAAAAAGGAGAGCTCAGGAGCACATCCTGAGCCACTTCTTATCCTACCTCCCATATTCTAGATTTGTTCACTGTTGTCCCTCTTGATATCTCTTGCAATTTGAGTCTTCACCAGTGTATAGGTGTTCACACTAAAACCAAGGAAAAATGTTCATTTTTATGTCCCCTTTCAGCTCCACTAGGGAGATTGAGAGCTCCCTGAAATAACTGGGGAAGCCATGGGAGCTGCAGCCAATGTTCCTACCTGCCTAATTCAATATAAGGGCACATTAAAATTGCAATCATTGTCTTAAAGTGCAGTTTGGGATTGAAATCAAGGTGTCTCTTGCAATGCTCTGTGCACTCCTCCTGGGAAATCGCTGGAGAAATTTCTGCTGTAGAGATGAGGACAGTCATCTTCAGCCACCTGGACAGCTGTCAGGTGAAGGCTCATCTACCAATTTTGTGGTTAAATGGACAGTTATTCACAGACAGTCCTGTTTTGGTAGCAATGTGCCTGTACAGGGAGGGGACATGAAAGGATCCCAACATGTTGAGTTTAAATCACAGTGTTTTAGCTGGGCAACATCCATAAAACAAGTCTTCAGCAGACATTCATTCATGCCAGAGGCTGCATGGGTTTCTTTACCTTCATAGATAAGATTACAGGTACCTAAAACATTTCATAATGGCACACATTTCTAAGACAGAGGCTTTTCTACTTCCCCAGTTCATACAAATATGTTGAAAAATGTTGAATCTTGGATATGATTGGTCTGCTGTGTTTAGACAATGTATAAAACCCATCCATTTTGTGCTATATGGAAAGAGGGTTGGCAGACAGAATAAATATCCTGAGCAACAGATGGTAGGTGATGTGCTAACCGTCTGAGCAGTGATAACCTTAATGTAATTAGTTTCCTAATCAAGATTAAGAAGACACCAAAGGTGTAAGAGAAGGTGAAGAAGAAACCTGTAATCTATAAAACAAATATAAAAGGGTGAAAGACATACTGAGATAAGATGCAGGAGAGGAGAGAAATCACAAGAAAAATTACTGCATGTCTTTCCACTCTGAAAACACAGTCAGACCTTGCATAAGCCAATATGCACAGAACAAGAAAAAGCAGGCTGTAGGACAGAATTATAAACCATTATATGGATAACCAAGAGAGGAGGAAGGGTCAGCATGTTAAGCAAAAGTGGTAAGAATAATTGTTGAAGCATATAGGCATTTGTTAAGAATGAATAGTGTTACCATGCAAACACGGTTGGAGGTCATTAAGTGTCTGCTGGGGGCATGAGAAATGGAAAATTAAGTGAAAGGAGAGGCTAAGTGATATCGAAATTAAATTTTTGCCCCAAGCCATGTCTGCAGTAGAAGCTGCTAAGAGGACTATTTCCAGTCTTCCCCCTCCCCTACAAGCTGTGTACATTTAGCTCCCCTTGCCATGCTGGGATTTTTTTATACAGGAAGTTGTCGCAGGAAAACTCCCATCACTCCATCATCACCCTATGAAACCAATGCTACCGATTAGCTTAAATCTCTGCAGCTGTATCAGCTGAGCTCTCTTCTCTCTATTTATATATGGGACAGCTGATCTGTTTTATGTAGCTCCTGTAACTGCTACAGCATCTGCTTATGCAGCACCGAGAAGGTGTACATGCAGAAGGCAGGGAGCCTGGATGTTGCCAACTTGCTACAGGCACTTGCTTCCCAGCTGCAAGTGCTGGAGTGGAGCATGTGTTTACGAACCAAGCCTCGCCAGGTGGGACAAGGCCAGGGGGCACATCTGGAAGACTCAGCACGGGCTGCAGAGCATTTGCATGTGTAAAGTGGTATTTCTTTCTTGAGCCATGCACTGGAAAGCTTGGCAAGAAAAATTAATTGCAGATAAACCTAAAACTACATCTTTTCTACCTCTGAAGAAAATAGACTTTATTTTTGAAGGATTCTCAATAAAAATGGAGCATTTACAGTTTTTCTTAGAAATGCTTTTGGGTTTTGTTCAGTCATCACAGTTCACAATGATCAGCCTGAATATCTGAAATGTTCCCACTAATCTGCCACACTCTTTATTGGCAAAAAAAAAGTTTCAGACAAAATGTTTCCCTCGGTACTGCCAAAAATGAAAGGTACACTGGTAAGCAGGAAGGCATTAGCTGGCAACCCTGGCTGGCAAAGGATGTAGGGGCAGCCAATCTATATTGAGAGAAGCTGAAATCCAAGTAAGTGAGGCTATCAGTGGGTCTTTCTGCAGAGAGTATGGCTTTGCATAGGTTCTGACAGAAAGGTTTGCTCAGTCAGATCACATTGGTTAGATTCAATAGGAATGATCACATTTCTTAGGTTTGTTTCTGACTGACCACAAGGATATTATTACAGAAATAATGGTTTTCTTAAGCAGAAAGAAGAGTCTACTGTTTTGTTGGTAAATTAAGGATAAATATTTGTCCCGCTTCTCATAGCCCTGCTAAGTAGAAACAAGGTACCCCCAAGCTGGTACAGGAACATCACAGGTGTCCCAGTGTCACACAATTGAAAGCTCCAAAGAACCAGTCCTTAATTATGGCTTTTAACTAATTCTTACATTCATTTTCAGGAGCACATAAGTTAACACATGACAGTTAAATTCTTGGATATACAAATTGCTTCCACCAAATTTATATCAGCACATCATTCTCTTGTTTCCATGCTTAGGCATTCAGGAATATTTTGAGTTGCTAGTGGAAATTCTTCTGGTTTTTTTCTGTGCTGATGAACACCAACAGTTAAACTAAACCAATTGCTTCAGAAAACAATTCTGTTATACATGTTTTCAGCCCTTATTTGTTTATAAAGATACTGAAAAAGGACATGAGGCTTCAGGACCTATGAACATTTTTGAAAGAAGACAATCCCAGTTACACACCTCTTTCCTCTGTCTCCACCTCTGGATCCAGTTGGGTTATACTCCCCTTGCTGCCT
The DNA here is from genome assembly GCA_024611175.1 of Megaceryle torquata. Lineage (NCBI taxonomy): Eukaryota > Metazoa > Chordata > Aves > Coraciiformes > Cerylidae > Megaceryle > Megaceryle torquata. The sequence continues at coordinate 61,131 of JANIJG010022409.1, forward strand.
TTGGAAACACCACATCTCCTGGTTCATCCTTCTGCATGAGCTGGTGGACAGCATACGCTTCTGAGGTTTAAGAGGTCATCTAGTCTTGCATTACCACTTTGCCTTAGATTATTCCAGTCCTTTTGTTGTCTGAAAAGTATCTTAATCTCTAAGACAGAAATCACCAGCAGTGGTATATTAATAGGCATATGCCAGAAATTTTAAATGGAGGGAGACCTACTTTCTGTGACTTCTGGGCATCAGTGCTGAAAATCAGCACCAGAATGGTTGTTTGTATTAGAAGTACCAAGTGTTTCTTTACCTCAGAGGCATTGCAGCACTGGAACAGTGTATGTCATGAACTTACAAAAACGTTCAAAAAGTTATTAGAGCTTCATATCATAAACCTAGGCAGGACTTGAAATTGCACATGCATGCACACAAGGATTTCCTGACAACTACACTGGTAAACTTTGCTGTATTGTGCAAATCTGGGGGTTAACCACCAAAACTAAAAATGAAGGGACAGAAATCCAATTCTGTAGAATTGAAAAGAAATTCCAAAATTTGTCCTTCCAGTTAGGAACAGGTAGGAGAATCAGGATTACCAAACCATGAAGTCAGGGACTGTTTCAGTTATGCTGAATAAAACAGGACACATTGATCAGACAGACTTGATAGTAAATGGAAGATGAAATGTGCTTGCCAATACAGATACGTTACAATAAGATATTCACAAAATTAATGCAGATTCCTTCCTCATTTTTTCAAAGATTTTAAATTTTCTCAACTCTGGCTTGTCAAAAGCAATGATTTTAGGAGGCTCAGCAATCTCATAGTCTTGGCCCTCGGTTTAAAGAGTAATCTTCCCTTTAACAGGAAAAGGGCAAAAGAGTAAAACATTACAGCTCTCCTCTCCAGGGCTCTCTCCCACTGACCAAAACTCACATGCTCCGTGGGAGAGACAATGCTGCCCCTGATACCTCTGCTGCTGTTAGCTTCAATGAGACATCAGCTCCTGAAAGGCAGTAAAGTCTCACTGCCAAATGTCAACTTTAATGAAGAAGCAGTGCAGCCGAGCGGTCTTGGGGCCTATTGTCCATTTCTCTTTTCTTCTGAGCAAAGCTGTTAGGAGATCAGGAAGAGCTATAGCAGAGATAAGTGAAGAATAGCACATGGCAATCTGTGGAGGCATAAAGACATATGCACATGCCTCGGGGGCTCTGAAAGGAACTAACACAAAAGTCAATGCCTTTATCATCCATTCAGAACTTGTCTTAACATTTGTGCCAGTCCATTTGCAGTGTTGGCTAGCACTGCTTTGGAAATCAGATTTAAATGATTGTAATTACTTTAGATAAAACTTAACATTTCCATATCAAGAACAAGGCTGCCTCCTGCTTCCACCTCACTCTTTTCAGAGGATGCTGCCCCATATTTCTGCCTCTCATCTGCCTGTCTTCTCTGCATATTAAGGTCCTCCCCTCTGCAAGCCTTTAGCTTTGCATGGGCCACTTTCATTTGACTGCAGCATAAAGATGCTTCAAACCCTGTCTCATTTTTTTTCCTACCCACAAACCACTTTGAAGTACAAGTGTGAGACTCCTCATTCAGAGGAGATGGGGAGCAGGGTGCTGGCTGGCTTTGGGAAGGCTGATGTTTTTTAAAAAGAGAAGTGAAACCAGTCTGGACCTAGATCTTCTCATACAGAGCTATCTTCTGGATGAGTACATTGAGGGATACCCAGGCATGAAGTAATTGATGATTCCTGATCAGATTTTCATATTTGGAAGATGAGCCAGTGTCTTGGAGAGGGTGAATGCAGTTCTCCCTTGCCAAGGAAGGCATGTCATTTACTCACCTGCAATTACTTCTTCCTTTCCTTGCTCATGACAGAATGTTATCATGTCCATCACATCATCCTGCTACTTGACTTAAGTCACTTCCTCTGAAACTTCACTTTCTTCACTAAAGTACATGGGCAACACAAAGCTCCAAGTTAGGGCAAAGAGAATGTGACTATTATGCCCATAAACAGGGGTTGAATACCTATAAATCTTAAAATGAATGCTTCTCATTCAACATTAAATCACATTTCCTTATCATAGTGCATTATATTCTGGGAATCATAACCATGTTTTGGCAGAGGACATAGCAGTGACCATGAACCTGCACTTCAGCTTACAGTAGAGAAATCTCACCAGTGGATATTTGGCTTATCCACTGCCAAATATCTTCTTGAATCTCTCAATCAGCTTCTGTAGGAGACATTTCTCTGTCTGGCCAGTGACCAAGAGCAGGAGCAGGCATCTGCCTGGCAGCTGTTGTACTGCAGGTGTTTCACTGCTCCCTGTCTGCCACCCAATGTGCTGAGTCAGCGTTCTGCGCCAACACCACGGGGATGGGTGTGGAGATGGAGGAGAGGCTCAGAAGGTTTAAGAAAACTTCCCACCCATCCCACACCTCCACACACAAACCCTGCCTTCTTTTGTTTCATATTGTCTTGCAGGAGTTTTTGTCATTCATGTTCCTTTCATGGCATGACAGGCAGCAAAGCAGAGGTCAGATATCAATTGGCTGAATTCTTGGTGGATATTTTGCAATCCCTTGCTCAGTTGCTGACCAATGCCCCATGCTTTTTCATATACTCTACAGGTGAGTTACCTCATTTTTCCATCATTGCCAATCATGACTGTCAAACACCCTTAAGTGGTCATGTAAATGAAATTGTCAACACTACCAGGATGTCATACCTGCTGTTTCTCTGAAGCAGTAGTCTGTGGGAGCTGATTTGTTCATGCATTACTAACATGCTGTTGCTGTTAGTGTGTTCCATGGCACATACCAGGTGAGATGCAGACAAACCCTTGCAGGCAAGGGTTGCAGCGGTGTGGATGGAGTTTGGTAGCACTGTAGGAAAGCCTTGTTGATTGTTAACACAATGGTTATAGTGTTAGCTGACCTGGTTTCACAGAGTGGAACCATAGGGGGAAGAGTTAACAAGTGGCATTGATGACTCCAATAAGGGATAGTTTATCCAGGTAGAGAGTTTTGCTATATTTATGGTAAAAGGAACATAAATCTGAAGCTTTTAATCCAAAAGGCCATAATGCTCACGCCTGGAGTTTGCCTTCAGTGCTGCTCCTGCCCTGAGGTGCTGTTTGTGTTGTCCTCATAATTTTTTTAATGCACTGATCAAACTCCATCTTTAATAACTATTTAGCAGCATCAACTTGGTCAACTTAAAACTTTTCAGCCTGGCTACAGTTACTGAGTTTGTTCCAGAACCTCTCCCCCGACAATTCAAAACTGCTTTCTATTTTATAGCCTAAATGTATTCCTAGACAATTTATATCCATTTGTTCAGTTGCCAAGACTGCCCTTCCAGTTAAATAGCTCTTCTCTCAATCTGGGATCCATTCTCTTGTGTTTATACAGAATACTCTTAAAATTCCTCAGTGCACCAGCACCTTAAGACATGCAGATCTGTTTGTGTTTGTAGGCAGTACTACATGGCTTTTTAGAGGTTTTCACCTCCATTTTTTTCAAGTGAGTACTTACTGGCTGCACAGTTGTTAGTTTTCAAGAGCAAAAGACAGAAACAGTGGTATTTATTGTGGACTCTACCATAGACTTAGTTGTAGAAAATCTCTTTTTGTATGAATATCTCTTGCTTCTGCATCTGCTCAGAAGCCTGCAGAACTTTGCCATGTTTATCAGGCACAAGTATCACTTTGTGCCTCTCCTCTTTCTTTGCCATCACTTTTTCAAGCCTTTAATAAAGAAGGAAAATGGCAAATGTTTATAAAGACCACAGTGAGAGAGTCCAATAGTTAGCTCCTTCTTTGCCTCTTACTACTGTTCACTCTGCTAGATTTTCTTCTTGGTTTGATATAGACAACATTATTTTTGATCTTAGCTTTCTGTAGTTCCATCTAGCTCCTAATTCTTCGGCTGCTATTCTGCTTATATATCCTTCTTTGTTAATTTCAAAGATGTTTATCTCTCGGTGTCCTCATCAGCACATAGACCTGGAAGAGACCTACTAAATCATCAATCTAGTCCCCCTATCATGGGCAGTTACAGCATCATGCAATACCTTTCCTAAATACCATATTACATCTTAAAATAATCTTGCTCTGATTAACTGCTTGTTCCAAACATCACTCTTCTAAAGATTAGAAACCACCAGCACCACATGCTTACATTAAGCTGAAAAAACTTCACCTGATACTGCCAGTGTTCATATTTTCCTTTTTCATGGGTGCATTTTACTGGTGACTCATGGTCCTCCAAGGGCTGTTAAACATAGTCATGTGTTTGCTTTACAATTTGTCCTAATAGTCTTTTGCATTGATGGCGCCTCCTGTCAGTAGATTTTACTACCAAACTACTCTTGCCAAAGCTCTTAATGAAAACATCTAAATGACACCCAGATCCTTGAGATGCCTAATGTGTCCTCACAATAGCTTGAGCAAGCAAAAAATAACAGCTCCCCATGAGCAAGTACCATAAGCACCTTAAATTCTGACGCTAATTTCTGTATGACACAGTATCGAATGCTTTCTGAAAATCATGTTACTTAGCTTTTATAAAGTCTCTCTTTATAGCTGTCAGATAGAACCATGCTCACATCACCCTACTTTGTATTCCTTTCCATGTCTTTAATTATTCTTTCCTTCAATAAGTATTCAGAGAGCTGAGGGTCAAACTGATGGATGAGTGTTTGGTCCAATTACTTTTCAGTTCTCAGGGTTTGGGTTTGTTTTTTTTTTTCCTAAAAATAAGGTAGCACATATGCTCTTCTCCAATATCTCAACAATAAGTGTATTTTAAAAACCTTCCTTCCGGCTTTGCAATTCACTGTGTTGGTTATTTCATTGTTTGGGGTTGGAGAGTCCATTCCAGCTTGAGCACATTATGATAAGTTCAGGCTTGCTTTGGCCTGGAGGCAGGAGTTCCCATTTCCGAACAGTCATGCCCAATTGTCAGGGCATTGTCCTCCTGTTCTTTATCATCCTCCTCACTGAAAAATGAGGCAAAGAATTAGGTCCTAGCCCCAGCCTGACTCCATATCTGCTTTTTGTCTTCTTTTTTTGTTACCCTAATTGAAGATTATTTGACCTTCTGTCTCGATTATTCTTGAAAGTTTTAGTACAGATTGATTTTTGTCAGGCTGTCTTTTAGATCTGTATTATCTAACATCTAAAATTAGTCTTTTTTTGTAACTAGTCCCTTTTCCTGTAATTTCTAAGGTCTTTACTCACAACTCTTTTCCTTTTTCCAGGCTTTTTGGGCGGATAGGTAATGATGGTAGAAGGAACCAGTTTGCTATTCATTCAGATAGCCAAAAGTACCCCTGGAATTTTATTCGTCTTGTCAAGATACTGCAGAAAATTTACATCTTTGTCCAAAAGGAGTTCAAAGCATTCCCCACAAGTATGGACACTTCAGTCTAGTTAAGTTGTTATCTTGTTTCTTAGAGTTTGTGCCTCTGAAAAATGCCTTTTTTAAACCCAGTTTCAGGTTCATATTTATTTCTTTATCATTTTATTTAAATTGCATTGACATGTGATCACTGTTACCTTCAGGGGTTTTTTTTATTATTTTCAGCTCTTCCTTCTCTTTACCAAAACCACTTTTAAAATAGCTTCGCTACTTGGACAAGAAACTTGTGATGAGGTGTGAGGTGTATAAATCTCAAGCAGTGCCTTACCTATGCCATTTATAAAGCACCTATTCTCCAGTCTGTCTGCTGTAGCCTACGTTGTATTTATATTGAGTTTACTCATTAATTACGTGCAGTACACTGCAGTATGCTGTGGTTTGATATTGTTTGGCTAAAGACCAGGTTCTACAAAAAGAAGTGAACTAAAAAAGGCGAGGAGAAAAAAATACTATATAACAAAGAAAACAAAGCAAAAAAACCCCACAAAGTCCAAATAACACACAACCAAAAACCACCAAACTAAAGATGCAATATAAACAAATAGTTCTACATTACTTATGCAGTTCTTTTTCAGGTTTTCTAGCTTGTGGAAAAAGTGGGGTTTAGATATTCCCGCATCATCAAACAACCTGACTTCATGACAGTTGACCTCCAGGTCGTGGCCCCGTTTGCAAGCACCTTTGTCATTCCTGTGACCTCTGGTCATGGACCTGAACTCACACAGAGCTTGGAACACACATTCTGTGATACAAAAGACATGTTAGAGAAACCGTGGTGGGCTGTGACATAGTTTTCATGGTATTTTAGACACTTTAAACACAAAAATCAGAAGAAAAAAAAAAAAAGATCCCAGGGCCAGTGGACACCGCAGGAGGTGAAACAGTGTAAATGTAACTTTTGATACGTACCTTTCTGTGAGCTCTGGCTATACCACCTCCTATACCTGCTTCATTGCAAGAAAGTATTTTTATCTCTTGCCATATTTAATTTCAATTTACCCACTTTTCATCAGTTAGTCATTTACCTCTGCTATAGCTGTTAGCAATTTGCTGTCATGACATTTCTAGGGGGGTTTTGCCTGCCTCGTGAGTAGGCCTCCATCCATTAAAAGTCCCTGGTTTCCATATCTTTTCTGGACAAGACACTATAATTACCTATTGCCTATGCACGTGGCTGGAACACCAGAAGTTGTGATCTTTTGCAAGGAGTCCTTGGGATGCACCTTGTGAGTCACCTGCCACACAGTCATAAAAGTCTATGATGCTCTCACATTATGTTCAAACTAAGATAGTTGCTGTACCAACTAAATTATTCATAGAACTATATTATTCTCAAAGTTTAATTATTGTGTCTAATGATCAGAATTTGGAAATTAAATCTCCCGTGGTGATACAAGCCCTCACAGAATTTCTGTCGTTATTGTATCAAAGAGATCTCTATCCATATATGAATCCAACACTTGAGGTCTAAAACAGGTGCCTTCAGTGCTGTAAAATGTCTCCAAGTGATCTTAACTGAAGTAGATTTCACTATCTTTGCTATTCTTTTCTACATATTTACTGCTTATCACATTCCTCACATGTCACCTTACTTCTTTCTCCAAGTTTTTTCCAGCTTTCTCAACAGCTCGTGCTCTTCAGTGCTTGTCTTTGGGAATGGTTGTTGGTCAACCATCATTTCTGTTATCAAGATTCGTATCTTGCTACAGCTGATCAAATTCTTCCATTTTACTGTCTAATTATAACTAGCAGGAGTTAAAATATCTCAGTTATCTGTCAACACAGTCAGGTTATGGCTCTCCCTAATGGAAGCACCTACTGCTTTCCACAATATTATTATTTTCTTTTTCATTGCTGTCAAGTCAGTGAATATTTGCTCTTCTTATTTACTTTTCTTAAAATCAGCATGGGAAATAGACATATCCCTTGATATGTATGTATATATTTTCTTAACAGATTTGGCAATAAAAAGTCAGTGACTTAATAAGTCAAGTGGCCATAACTGTGTCAGGTGTATTTTATGACAGAAATGCAGTAAGATGTTCTCCTTTTTCTTGCTTTTGGCACTGTCTATAAATGTTCTTAATCCTGTGGAGATGTTCAGGCTTGTCTACATTACCAAGTAAGATGATGTAAAATAAGAGAGTAAGTAGATTAAAACAGTTACTGCTGGAGCCTTTCACATCCTCATCATACATGGCTCTAGGGTTTTACTTCAAATGAGAGCCAGTTTTGCCTCCTGGGCCAAATGCCCCCATTCATATATATTGTTTGAAGCTTTCTGAAGGAAGATTATTAACCCACAAACTTTTGGTACTTCACTTGGCAGGTGATGGGGAACATCTTTGGGCCTCTCTAGGAAGGTCTGCTTTTGTTACTTAGGTAAAAGTGGCACATCAGTGTCCTGGAGTAAGTCCACAGGGCACCTCCCTTGTCCCACATGTGAGCCCAAGGCACAGAAGTCCAAATATGATTTTATCATTCCAGCTCTCCTAGAACACTTCTCTTGAATCTTGAATTTTGTACCACTTTTCTCACTGGCTATCTCATATCCAAAAGCAATCACGTGGTTAGCAACCCTATATGAGCACCACCAAGACATCCTGCTGCCAGAGGAACTTTCAGACTGGGTTTGGCACAAATTAACAGGCTGTGTCATCTCTTTGGGTAGGCACCTCTCTGAAGAACCTCTCCAAAGCTGAAGGCTGGATCAGGTAGTCTTCAAACAAAGCAACAAATAAGAAGTGTTACATGGCATTTGCATTTTTGTATTGCACAAGAACTATTTCTGGCGTTAAGGAAGCTCTGCATAGTTCTAGGGCCTTCTCCTAGGCAAAGGTTTTGTGGTGATGAAGCCCACACATTTAGTGAGAATTTTAAGGTCCCCATCCAGCACTGAAGAACTTTTGAAAGGAACTTCTAAGCTCCTCCCAAACTAATCTGTTTTACATGCGCCGGAACTGTTTCTGTGAATTGAATCAATAAATGGAGAGAACTGGGGGATTTTGCTTTAAAATTGCACATTTGCCAGAACACAAATATAGACACAGAATTGTCATCGCACTCGTTAGTACAGTCCATATCACTCAAAGCAATCTCAGCTACATAGATGTGCAGCCTCTGTGGTCCCTCAGAACTGTGATTTACCCTGTGTATTCAGCAACCTCCCCTCGCCCTTTCTTTCCTTCCCATGTACAGGCTCCCGAAAGAGTGTAGTCCTCATGCATGTCCCCTTCCAGAGTCCTCACCTTTCATTTTGCTCTGTCTAGAAGTTCACACCACCAACACAGCTGGCAAAAACTTTATTCAATTTATTGAAGTGTAATGGATCACTGGTTTTCTAAATACCATTTAGAAAAAAATTCTAAAACAGACCTCTCAGATTTTAGAATTATGGAGGCTTGGAGGCTCTTGCATGTGCGGGTATGGAAAGAAAATAATAGGTCAGCGTAACTTCCATTCCTTTCTTCTTTACTCTTTCATCAGGAAGCTTACCATCAGCATGCTCCATATGCAAGCAAATTGGGTATGTTGTCAGGAAAAGAATGAAGATGAGAGAGGAGTCCTGCCAGGGGGAATTTCTCACCACTGATTTCCTGTATAACAACTTTTTATCAATAGAATCTCATGACATGCAATGATACAATATTAATCTGTCACCATATTTGGCACAACCATAGGATCATGAATTACTCGCTTGCTAATTACCATTTGAGCTCTTGCACAGAGCACAGACTGTGATATTAGCTTGGTCAGTGTCACAAGTCTGTCAGTGCCAGCAACAAACTCAGTGTCTGTTTCCAATCCCTGAAAGTGTCATATCTGCATCCTTCTGTCCCAGGAGGTAAAATCCTAGATGCCTTCTGTTAGTACGGATAATTTGTCTTGTTACTCAGAGCCATAAAGGAAAAACCATGTGACACTTTCTGTTAGCTGTTCATATGAGAAAAAAAAAGCATTTAAGAAGAGAAGTAAATGTATACCAAGCATGTTTAACTGCTGTTTATTAATTATTTTTTTAAAGTTTGAAAAGCTTCGCCAGACTCCACTATGTAGGAGATAAAAATTTGGGAAGACAATGTGGATATGATTCATGTGAGCTTTACAGTTGCCCAAATAGTTCTGCATGATGTCAGTAACACTTATTAGTCGTTTATCAAATTCCCCCCACTGCTTCTTATGAGGGCTCTGGATTAGCTACAGAAGTCCTAGGCTGGGCTGTCTGCAGGCTCAGGAAGATTGTGCTAAGGTAATGTATTCAGCTCACACACAGAAGACTGCCTTCAACCAATAATAGATTTAACTATTTCTTTACTTGAATCAAAAAGTCTGTAGAACTGATGATTTAAGTCATTTCATTCAATAGGTAAGCTTTCCAAATCCAAAAGTTTCTGACTATTACAACTGGATAGTAGTAGAACAGTAGTAGCCTTTTTTACATTTCCATTTCAGTCACATTGCCTTTAGAGGCAGTGGAAGTTTAGACAAAGACAGGGACCCATGTCTGTGATAGACAATTATCTTTTAGCAGTTTCACTGAAATTGCATAAAATGCTTTCCATTTTTCAAATTTGTATAAAACTGAAAGTAATTTCCTTCTAGTGGAAATCTTCTAATCCTCTTTAGAAGGATTGAAAATGTAAAAATTTCTAGCAGTAGAAAGTAGACCTGTAGGTGGATTTTACACCTGTCTTTTCAGTCTTGTAGCTGATAAATTAATCATTACCTGTTTCATATTATTCAGCAAGTCTGTATTCTTAAAGGCGTTTGGTGCAAAATATTCCCTCAGCAAGTGAAGACTTGAGGTTGACTAATCTTACCTATGTTAACCACAATGGAGAAGATATCATTCCTACATCTGAAAATGTTGACAAAGCAGTCATCTAAAAAGAAGCAAGGAAACTGTATAGGCAATGGATATAGTAATTATATCCTCTCTTTGATATCTGCCTTTATGCAAAGGGATCGAGCCCAGTCACTGTTTACCTGTGTGTCTTATTGCCAAGAAAAGTCCAACTGCTATCAAGAGAATGACTCCAGAAAGTTAAGCAAATACATCAAAGCATGCAGGAACAGAATTCAGGAAAGATGGGTTAATTGGAAATTTGAGGAGCTCAGCTGGGAAGCTGTGCACTGAGTTCCTTAGATAAGGGCCCATATTTTTAGTTACCTAGATGGAAAAGAACAAAGTTAAATTATTTTTAGGAACTATAAGAACATATCTCTGATGTTCTATGTAATGGAAAAACACAAGGATGTCAGTATTTGCTAATTATTCTTGCACATTAGCGGAAAAATCCCACATCTATTGTCCATTACCTAAGCATTAAACTTCCTCTCATTTTGAGGATGATTAATAAAAGTAAACTGGCTTTTATAGTTGCTGTTATATAGGAAATATTTGTCAACATTTACCTGTTTGTTTTTCCTTACAGAGCAATGTCATTGCTTTTGGTTTTGAGGGGTACAAACCTTATGCATGAAACATATTTCAGTTAAAAGGGTACTGCCAACTGTCAAAAAAACCCACCTTGCTATTACCTATTTGTGTTAAAAGCACTTAGATTACCAGAAATTATAGGTAGGCTTTTTCCCCTCTTTTTTTCTCTGTTGTGTTTGCCTGACCATTTGACAGTAATCTGGTGTTTCCTTTGAATATCCAGGTTATTAATATTTTTCCCCTTTTGTTTTGTGTGAGCCTTTCATATTAGAATGAAGGAATTGGTCTCACCAGGAAAATGTGATTGTATTGGTACAAAAACTGGCCAGGAATTCAAGATGCAACTTCTCTTTTTTAAGCAAGGTGCACAATTGATGTTGTATCCTAGGTTTTTATATTAAATACTTAATCACAGCATATAATTCTGTGACTTGTTTTTAAGTAACCTAGCTTTGAAGCTCAGGATGAAAACATGTGTTGCTTTAACGATAACTGTGTAGGTTCTCACCAAAACAAAAGTTTGGTCTCATTATCCCATTGTTCTCCTTTTCTTTTTTCTCTAAGCTGCCTGTCTCGTCCTGGGTTGTATGATTTTTCCTGATGGCTGGGATTCAGATGAGGTAAAACGGATGTGTGGTGAAAAGACAGACAAGTACACGCTGGGGGCTTGTTCGGTCCGCTGGGCATATATCCTGGCAATTATTGGAATCTTGGATGCCCTGATCCTCTCATTTCTGGCCTTTGTGCTTGGCAACAGACAAGACAGCTTGCTAGCAGAGGAGCTCAAGTTGGAAAACAAAGGTAGGACTGCTTTAGAAACACTATTATTGGGTGGCCTTAAGGGCAATTGCTTAAAAACAACGATCGGTTTAATTTTATTTACTTAAAGTTGGCATGTTGGCTTGCTTCCTAGAGTTGCTGGGAAAGAAGACATGTAAGGGACAGAGGAAGTTCTGCTTTTCAGCCATGAATTTCTAAGAAAGCTCAAAATTGCCATAATTGTTCCACCTTGCATGACTTAACCCTTAATAGTTTTTAGAACTTTAGATGGGCTGGTTTTATGTTACCCACTTGAACATTATTTCATTAGCATTTGTTTCACTATGTCCATATTTTTCTGTATGCCATGCAAGAAGACTTGTTCATTTGGTTCCTTCAGGATTTTGCACTGTAATATGAATGGCTGTAATATGGCATATGTGTTAGCACAGTGCACAGCAAAGGGGGAGTGTTGACTTGGGAGAGTTGCAATGAGCTATGTAATGAGACCACCTATACAGCGAGGCACTGGTGGACTGAGGGTCAGAGCTAGGAATGAAGAATAATCCTAGTTCTTGTCTTACTGTGATGCTTTGAGCTCATTAGTCATCTCAAGGGAATCTAGGATACTGTACTAACTGAATGTTCATGCAGTGTATTGGGGATACAACACATTTCTAGATTAAGAATATGAAACTGGCTCAGGCCAGTAGTTTACCACACAGTTGTGAGAGGAAGAAATTCTGTTTGGTGACTGTGTGCAAGCCTGACTGATTTCTGCAGCCCCTTCCCCTTGTGCTCCCCCAGCTGTGTATCTGATGTGATAGATACCACAGAGGGCACGTCCCTGCCTTGTCCTTTTAATGGGCCTGTTGTCCCTGGATCTGTCTAATCCCTTCTGAAACTGCTGATACTGTCGGCTTCTACAGCACTGCGTGGCAGCAAGTTCCTGAAGCTCACTGCTGACTGCTAAAGAAGTACTTTCTTCTATCTGTTTCAGATTGATCCCCTACTAGTTTCACTGAGTGTCCCTAGTGCAGGATTATGCATTCAGCTCATCCACCACCTTTGTAATTTTGTAGGTTGCTTCTAATAATAGCAAAGATATTAGAAGCCCTTCACCACTGGATTGGAAATCAAAAGCTGTTTGGCAGCCTGTCTTGTACAAAAATAGCTGGTCTCAGTCCTGCTCTAGAAGCACCATTATCTGCAAGCACCAGCAGAGTGGCCCCAGCTTGCTGAATTGCAGACAGTCAGCACACTCAGTCCAAAGATAAATGGACCTGAAGATTGAACTTCACATACAATTCCAGACCTAGTTAACACCTGATGTGTGTTAAAGAAAGTGTATGTTGCTTGCAATTGCATGTTCTGCAATTACCTGCATCTGTTCTGCAGGTAAACTGAGGGAATCCATTTCAAGGACTGTCCCTGTGGCCCTTTTCTATAAGGAAAATATTCATCTGCTTTTGAAAATTAAAATACTTGTCAGAAGGGCATTCACAGCTATGCCACAACTGCTTTTGGCATCAGCACTATGTCTGATTTGTCTATACCATACAGAGCTCATGAACCCAACAACTACTTGTATCAAAGAACCTCATCTGTTTTGGCACCTTATGAGCAAAAACCAGCTACTGGAGACTCATCACCTCTCACACTGCTGGCACAAGCTCCTGCCAGAACATTTGGTCCTCAGCATGTCAGACAAAATCATTTAGCAGATCATTTTCCTTGGATTAGATGCAGAAATGCACCACACCACCAGCTTCAAAGCAAACCAGAAGTCAACAAAAAGGGACCCACCCCACTTTGTCCCTCACAGTCATGACTAATGTTCACCACTTTTAAACTTTTTTAAAATGAAAAAGGCAACTTTTCTTCTAGAAAGGACATCCTCTCCCTCCTCATCACAAAAAGCTTCTGCTAAGCAACATCAAGGCAAGTCTAAATCCCCCTGTGGCTGCCAGTCACAGCCCTGGAGGAGTCCCAGGAGAACATGTTGAGGGGCATGGGTACACACGATCATCCCATCTGTGGTGGGGACATGGCAGGTACCAGCTCTGCACTGCTGGCTAGAAATTAGTCCTTCTGTCCTTGTGGATTCCAGGAAAGCCTACCTGCATCTTAGTGAGCAAGTATCCTACTGGGACAAGGCATGAGCACTTAATTCCCTCCAGTGGTCTCTGATCTCTGTACAAGATGGACTATAGCTTGTCATCCCCCATACTAGTAGTGCTGATGGATCAGGGCTCTGGGGTATGGTCCCCCGCAAACCCAGGAGAGGTTTCTGCTAAAAAGGCTGCACTGTGAAACAGGTGTAGATAGCGTAGATAGTACTCATGCATTTCTTTCAGCTACAAGTTGTTTAACAGTGTTTAGGAGAAGGATTTTGGCTTTATAATGCTAAGATTGTGAAGTAGGTTTTGCAATCCTGGCAGTAACTGGCCCCAGCTGGTTTTGGGCAGTGGGCTGTGGTTAGAAGGGGTGTTGATTACTTACATCATAATGATGAAGAAGCTGGAAGAACATTAGGGCAAACACTTGTCCTTGAGTTGGCATCAAAAACCTTCTGTCTGTGCCCCTGGCATATACTGCACAACCATGAGGGCTGTGACATTTACCCCATAAACTACATCCCTTTGTCCCACTTCAAGTTGAAAGATACTGGAGAACTACTCATCATCATTTGTCTACATGCAAGGTATCTGTATGTCTATTGGAAATGGTCAGGATGTGAAAATACTGTAATATGCAAATGTCACTAGCACACCTCCCATATAGACAAGATGATAAGACTAAGGATGTAAGCAACACCACCCTCAGCCTCCCAAGCTACTCTTACAATGTGAAATCAAAGCCCTCATAACAAGTAGCCATGGATAGTAAACACCCCCCTCTCCCATCCCTTCTTCTTGCTCCTGGTCTGCCTCCAGGCTTGTGTTGACTCATGCTTCTAGATTAGCAGGTACGGATGAGGAGCATCCCTTTCTCAAGGAGAAGTCCCTGTGATGCTGCTGTCTTCCATGGGCAAAATATGTGGGTGGATGGTCATGGCTGTCAAATGGGTGGGACCTCAGTGGTTCCTTCCCCTTGGTGGTGTTGATACCATAAGAACAAACTGTATTTCTCTGTTAACTTACCATAATGAACTGTCTGCCTGCTCTGTGCTTTTGATGACTACAGTTCTCTATATTTACATAGGTCACTGAATGCTTATACAGAAGGAATCTGACTGTTAAAATTATTCATGGCAGAAGATGGCCATATTTTTGCCATAAAAGAAAGTTTCCCTTTTCACTACATAAAAAAATAGTGCTTACTCATTTCTTATTTGCTTAGGTGTGAGAGTAAACCACCATGCAGGTTCCATCTGGGAAATACAATGCGAGTTCAGCAGACTTTCTTCAGGTTATAGTCTATTGAATGCATTTTCATAATCATGCAAATCTTAAAAAAAAAGAAGATATTTCTAAAAAGACTTTCACATTATGTTTATGCCATTAGCAAAAGGAGGGGAGACAGTAGTATTACATGAATTAATCTATAGGCACTAATGGTAGTGACAGCCTGTCTTTTATTAAACTAATGCCATGCAGAGTGATAACAAAAATAGTCAGAATTCATCTTAGTTTTGATGTTCATCAACACCATTTTGAGTGAGCCATAAATATCAGGCATTAACCTTGATGTGTTGTGTAATGACATAATTTACTATTTTGAACCATAATGTCTTAAAGACACAAAACTGAAGTTCTGCCCAAAGGGTGAAGAGACCAAATAAGAAGTTTTCAAAGGAAATTGAGAGTGCAAGCCAATTATTTTATGGTAGAAAGCGGTAATATGGTCTGCATTATGAGTGATAAATACAAGAGCGTTCAGAAGAAACTATCCTGTTAAGTAATATCAATCAGAGCACGTGGTTAAGTAATATCACTCAGCACCTTGCGGACAGCTGTGGTTTTTCTGATGGATAAAACAGCTTCACTAGATGTTTATGTTTAATATTTGTCTCATCTCTGGGGCCCATATGGTTACAGATAAGCAATTTGCACTAAAGATTTTTTGGAGTTACAAGCCTAGACAGAAAATTTGAAGGATTCATCTACCTTGCAATGATTATAGTTCACATGAACTCAAGGTACACCACATTGCTCCCAACAGCCACGTTGCAGAGAGCTCACCACAGAGTTGAGTGCAGGATGCCCAATGTAGAACTTGACGGTTGACATTTACACCCTTGTTATTATTCACCCTCGGTAAGTTTGCATATGACATCAAGTTAGGTGGGAGTGTTGATGTGGTTGAGGATAGGTAGGCTCTTCAGAGGAATGTGGACAGGCTGGAGCAACGGGCTGAGGCCAATCCTATGGGCTTCAACAAAGCCAAGTGCTGAGTCCTGCACTTGGGCCACAACAACTCCACGCAGTGCTACAGGCTTGAGGAAGAGTAGATGGAAAGCTGCCCAGCAGAAAGGGACCTCAGGGTGTTGATCGACAGCTGGCTGAACATGGGCCAGCAGTGTGACAAGGAGGCCAAGAAGGCCAACAGCATCCTGGACTGCATCAGGAATAGTGTGTCCAGCAGGACTAGAGAAGTGATTGTCCCACTGCACTTGGCACTGGTGAGCCGGCAGCTTGAGTACTGTGTTCAGGTTTGGGTGCTGCAGTATAAGAAACACATTTGGTGCTGGAGCGGGTCCAGAGGAGGGCAAGGAAGCTGGTGAAGGGTCTGGAGAATCTTATGAGAAGCAGCTGAGGGACCTGGGCTTGTTTAGTCTTAAAAAAAGGAATCTGAGGGGAGACCTTATCGCTCTCTACAGCTACCTAAAAGGAGGTTGTAGTGAAGTGAGTGTTAGTCTCTTCTCACACTTCACAACTGAGAGGACAAGAGAAAATGGCCTAGGTTACACCATGGAGGGTTAGGTTGGACATCAGGAAAAACTTCTGTACCAAAAGGGTTATCAAAGACTGGAACAGGCTGCCCAGGGAAGTGGTTGAATCGCCACCCCTGGATGCATTAAAAGCCATCTAGATATGGTGCTTCAGGATGTGGAGTAGTAGTGGCCCTGGTAGAGTAGATAATGGTTGGGCTTGATGATCTTAAAGGTCTTTTCCAACCATAGCAATTCTGTGATTCTGTGATTGTCTATACAAGTGCTGTCAGGGCCTGATGCAGGTTTTTGAAGGCTGTCTCTGTACATCTGCATGAGCTGCAGTCATTGCAGAATAAACATGGTTCAAGAGACAAGCTAAGAGGAAGTTGGTTCTTGATGACAAAGCAGTTTTCTATAACAGAAAAATAAATAATCTTACGTGGAGATTTGTGCACCTTTGACTAGAGAATTGTCTTCTGTAAACAGGAATAGTCTACCCACTTGATTTCTGCTGCAACAGAAAACCATCTGCAAAAGGCCTAGTATCTGAAGCTGAGCGACAGGAGGCTAATGGTGCACTTGTCCCACTGGGGGACTACATGACAAGGTGCACATCAGCTGTCATTCTTCAAAAGGAAAATAGCTTAGGTCACAACATGTGTGCAAGTTGCTGCAAAATTGCAAAGCCCTGCTTATCAGCATGTAGTTCTCCTGACATACACTCACAAATATGCAGGCTAACTTGTTCAAAATTAGGTGAATAAACATGAATATGGATACCTGATTTAAGTTTTCACATATAGCTACAATGCATAAAAGAATTGCCAACAGCCCCAGTAGTAATAAAGAGTACAAATCCAGTCAGAACACCATTTATACCCCTGTACACACATGTTCTCTATCTGATAAAATTATCTAGTCCCTTTTTTGTAAAGCTGTGTAACCCCTGGCTCCTCCTGATACACAAAAAGTGTGTGTATGCACCTTTTCATTTCAGTTACCATGTACTTTTTTATAAAAAAAAGTACTTTCAAAAATAAAATGGAGGATTTCTGTTACACTCTTCCCTTTTTCAGACTAGTATCTCTCTCCATGGCTGCTACTCTGCTCCCAGAGTTCAGGAGTCACCCACTTCAGCATCTTGCTGCTTCGGTGTTGGCTCCATGTTCAAAGTACTTAAGGTGACTTTGAACTCAGAATCAGCTTGGCCACTTGAATTTCTGTTTGAGAAGGGAAACATGGAAGAAACTCTCTGGGGAGTGATCTGTGATGGATTGCTATAGACAGCCCACCACATGCACTTGCCAGGCTGCAGCTGGTCGGATGAAGCTGGAACTATGTCAAAAGGTTTATGCTCTTGACTCAAAGGAGAAGTATTTAGGTACCCTCTTCTTCAAAAGCAAAATCAGGATCTTCTTTGAAGCTCACAGCCATAGATTCCAGGTTGGGAATTCCTGGCCCTCGTTCCTATCTTCAAAACATGATTCTCTGGCATGTCAGCCAAGAACAAAGTCTTGTCACAGCTGTGAAAAGCTCACATGTTCTCTTTCAGCTTCATTTGACAAGTGGCTCATCTATCATAACATCACTGCAATTAACTCCAGTTGTTAATTTGTTTTTGTTTAATTACAACCTATTTTCTTTCCAGTATCACCTCTACAGTAAGCTACAAGTTGCTCTGGGTGTAAGAACAGTAGACAAGTAGTACAAGACATATTTCATCTAGAAACCTGCAATGAGAAGCCAAACTAACAGATTTTTTTTAATACATTAAAAAAAAAGTTAAAAAAAGAATTAAAAAAAATTTATGCTTTAGATAGCAGTGACCATTTGCCTATGATTCCAGCTATATCAATAACATTTTAAAATAAGAGAAACTACAAAGGTACAGATTTAGAAGACAATTCCACATCTTCCTTTTGTGTTTACAGGCATATGAGAAGCACATGCATATGCATGTGAGAAGCTGCTTTGATTTTTCTACTGGTATTGAGTGGCAGCAAGGCAAAAGCCCTGGAGTGGTGTTTAGAATAGCTGAGTTTGATTCCTGGTTCTCTTACTGAGCTTGGATCTATCATTTGATTTCTCAGTCTCTCTCTGTTAAATGGGGGGGGGGGGGGGGGGTGGGGGGGGGGGGGGAGGTGGTGCGCGATGTGTTGTGAA
>JANIJG010022410.1:7527-19733 GCA_024611175.1 Megaceryle torquata
AAAAAAAGATCACAGGCAAAAAACAGCAGTTTTCTTTCCAAAGAGAATCAAGCTTTTATTATACCAGCAGATAAAAAAAAAAAAAAAAAAAAGAAAAAAAAAGAAAGAAATTTGCATTAAAATGGGAAGCTTAGCCTTCCAGCTCTTCAAATCTGACCAAAACTGCCATCAGTTGGCATCAGGTACACCTATGCTATATATTATATAAAACATTTTAGATGAAGCTTTGTAAACAAACTAAACAGACGAGATTTCACGCTCATCAAAACAGTCCAAATGGTAGTTCAAATAATTTAGCTTTATCTATCTGTATTCTAAAATGTTATTTCTTAAGAACTGCTCCTGGCAAAAGAAAAATTATCTAGGACAGCGATAATGAAAGAATTTTTCAAAAGGATCAAGAAATGAATACAGCCTTTGTTGGCATTTCCTGTTTAAAATCAGCACTGCAAAAGCACTAGACCACAGTGCTTATACTAATGTAACAGGAAGCATATTTTTCTCTGTCTAATACTATCCAAGACAAAGAAAACAGATTTTCCAACTTCCTTAGAATCCATTTTCCTCATAAAATGAGGGAATCTTGCAGATCACTGTCCTGAAATATGCTGATCCTATGGAGTCTCCAAGTAAAGCTGGGAGTTCAGCACTTTCCAGGAGGCTCTGAAGTGGTTTCATAGAATGCAATTTTGTTCACATTCCTGATCTCATCTGTCAGTATTAACCACCATCACCTCCCACTCACACTGACAGAGGAACAAAATCTAGCCTACAATTCACCAGCACTAAGTACAGCATTACTGTTTTAAATATTATACGTATCCAAAGCCAGCTGCCCATTTCTAAAGCAATGGTTGAGCGTCAGAGGTATTGATATGAAATAGAACAGGGTAAAAAATATTCTTTGCCTGAAAAGTGTAATGTGGGTTAGCATTATATGCATTTTCTAACCTGATTAAACTGAGAGAGAAAATCTGACCAGCACGATAACATGCATCAGATCTTTCCCATGTCTCAAGAAGAAGACCATCATTCATATTTTAAAAATATCTTACTGTAAAGCAATGCTACTAAAACCAATCTCTCACTCTTAAGCAGTATTTTTCTTCTAGAAGCTAAAGGTAAATTAAGTCAGGATTAATTAAAGAAAAAGAAAAAAAGAGTAGGGAATCACAGGAAGAAAGACAAAGTTAACAAACAAATGCACATCAACAGATAAAACCACTTTCTAAAATTGAAGGTAATAAACACCTATTAATAGCCCAGGGAGAAGTAGCTGGAGAAGTATGTGTTGATGCAGAACTGACAGGATTGATGCAATGGCGGGCCAGTGGTTTTTGTCAAACTTTCACTGCATAAATTCTAGTGCAAAAATATAACTTTTTACAACTGATATAAATTAAATTAAGCTTCAGAACTGAGACCAGTTGCTGGATTGAAGCAACACAGATTAGATACTAGAAGTTATCTAATTAAATACCCATAATACCTCCAGCTACGAGGAAGACACACAGTGAAATTAAATCAAGAGTTTAAAATGGCACAGATAAGATTCTAAAGTGCCGACCAAAAGAGATCCCAAATGCACAAAAAAGAGTACCATCAATTTAAAATCTAAGCCTAACACTGTAGACAGTCTCATTCATTTGGATTCACTGAAGCCACTTGTAAGGAAGTGGTCACTAAATACAGGGTCTTATATACTAAAAATAAGAATAAAAATAATAATAACCAATTTATTTTTACAGATGGGGATCAGAGGTATGGGGATATGAAAGGGTTGGCATAACGTCACAGAGGGAAGCATTGAAAGCATAGCACCAAGCTGTAGTCCAGTGAATAGCATCATGAGGATGTTCTGTGATTACCAACATGTTAAAAATATGAATATAAAAATGGTAAAAGAATACAGAGAACTAAAAGCTGACAAACTGAAGCTACTGTAAAAGTTGCATAAAAATATAAAATTATGGATATCAATGATGCTTTCAGTAAAATAAAACTGACTAGACATAAGCAAAGGATCAGATTTTAAGCACAGGTAGTCAGTACCTCACTTAAAAGCTAGATGAACTTGAACTAACATTAGATGGAGAAAACTTATGACACCCTATATAATAGGAAGTAGACCTACCAAGATTTATTATGTAGGAAGGGAATTCATCCAAAAGTATCCATTAAGCACTGCTATGAAGAAGAAAAACAATGCACATAAGATCAATATCAGCTAAGGCCAAAATCTGAAATCCAAATTAACTAACACCAGCTACCACAATGAGATACTTCAAGCCAATGAAAGCTACTAGCCCTAAGCACTGGACTGTACTAGTCAGGTATCTTACAGCTGGAATTACAATTAGATATTTTTCCCTGCTGTCATTTTGAATACACATGCTTAGTACTAAACTTAGCTTTGAGCAAAATAATAATTTTTTTTTTTTTTTTTGTCCTTCCTCCTACTCTTATTGCTCTCCTCGCAGTCAGCCTACCAGATTGCAAACACTCTATAGTGAGAGTATAGATGAATGTCATCAACTCGGACTCTTGTGAAGTTGCAGAATGGGAGTAAGCAACATGAAGATTCCTTGCCAGTGGCATTGTACTAATGGCTTTAGCTTTGATTTAGTATTATTTTTTCAGAACACCTGCACCCTTGATGTAATGGCAGATTAACTACCTGTGCTTCTTTTTAAATGGAGCATTCAGTCACACAGTACATCAGTGTCTTCACACTTACAAAGAGCAGAACGACAGAAAGCTTCAATCAAAGCTTGTAATAAAATTTTTAAAAAATAAATAAATAAAAAATGGAGAAGCAGATACATGGAGCAAAGGCTATTCATGGTATTCCTCTCTCTGTTCCCATATATATCTCCCCTTACAAATTATTTATGTGAGCAGTTTCTATTCTCTGTTTAGTAAACTGAAGTCAGCAGCTTCAGAAGTATACTTTTGTGTTCCTTGGGCCAGTCTTATAAACCAGTCCTACCTTTGATAGGGTCCTGCTACAAAATTTCCTTTTCATCCTGATACACATTGTACAAAGCTCAACATGTCCCAAAATAAAGAATGCTACATTAGTGCACAATGCACAGCTCAGCACAGTGCTAAGCAGTATACAATAAACCCTTGGAAATCCTAAAACCTTAGCTAGGGAGTGACAACAGCAGTGTAATGTGGCTAAAGAGGTATCAATCAAGTGTTGCTTAACAAAGCAGATACTCTGAATCTTGGTAAAAATGGATTTCCTACAGCAAATGACTACACGGTAAGCACGTCTCTTTTCAGAAGCTAACTATAAATAAAGCAAAATACTTCCTTGTTCCATTTCTCACTATGTACAGTGACTCATTAGATGATTAGGAAAAAAAAAAGAGAAAACAACTTATGTTGTATAGATGAAGCAGTAGATGGAACTGACCACCTCATGTCCAGGAGCAACAGAGGTATTTTGTACAACTTTTTCCCACAGCTTTGGGAATAAGGAGCAATGGAGCACAGACTACCTGTGTAAAAGAAGTTCTTATGTGTTAGTTACCACAAATTTGAATAGAGGTCAATGAATGGCCATCACAAATAGTGCTGCTTAACACTTATGATCATGCTGGCTAATTTAAGTAGGCTGAAATTTTAATTTTCCAAACCACAAATTTCTGTAAGAGGAAAATAATTAATTATATCCCTTTGTAGAAGAAAATTAATAACCCAAACTAAAATCCCCTCCTGTAAAATGCATGTATTTATGCACATTCAACACGTTCAACTTTCCCAAAAGCTGTGATTAAAAAAAAAAAAAACAACAAAAAAAACAACAAAGCAGAATGTTAAAAGAAATCATACTATATTGCTAACATACTAATTGTAAAGATTTTAATTTTAGAACAAATGGAATAAATAGATGAAATTATTTTTATTTATTCTTAACACCAGGGGAAAAAAAAATACTCCAAACAAAACCAACTGGTATTAGTGTTAATTTTTAGATATAAAAAAGAAAGAAATGTATTCATTAATTGTCCAAGCCACCAGTTCTATTCATCCTTTACCTCACTAGCTGTAATTATGCTTTGCATCACCTTAAAGAATAATAATAGCTTTTTTTTATTCCATTAATAGATTCATTACTTTCATCACTGAGCACAACAATGGCTTAATAGATAAAACCTTTCTTCAACATTATTTAAATACGTTCATACCAAAAGATGTCTTTAACGTTCTTCTCTACAGTAATGTCTCAACAGTACCTTTATTAAATGATAAATGGCAGCTTCAGATATCATGGAGTTGAACAGTACCTATTGGGACTACATTTAATTTTTAAACAAAATCCCCCGTGCTGAATACTAAAGATTTAATGCTTAAAATACACTAGATAACAGGTTTTCCTTCTCATTTTCAAACTGACTCCAGAGGTCTGGGAAAAAAGATAAAGGCCGTATCTAAATCATCATGCAGAGATATCTACAGCAGTAACATGCATGCCTGTTGTCAAATGAAAGCAGCAGGAAGCACAGTAACTGCAAGCTCGCTCATGGAAAGCCAGGACTTACTAGAACAGGTTTGGTGCTGCACAGATGCAGCTTTCAGAACCCATGTGACTGGTAGTGCTTTGTGCTAACAGTTATGGTCAGCGTGAGGCCAAAGATCTTTACAGCATCTCCACTGCCCACATTTAATTTCCCTACTGCACAATATTTTGCCAAGCAGAAGAACATTCTATTCAGTTAGAATCTTGATTAATCAATTCCTTTTTCTTCTTTTTTCTTTTGCTGGTCAGCAGAGAGATTTGTTTTAACGCAGCTCCCTGGACAAACTGCAGAAACATGATCGCATTACTAGGCATGCTGGTTTAATTTCAGAAATGTGCATTCTCCCATGCATGCTACAAAATACAACCTTGAACTCAGTGAAATCGTGCATGTGCTTTATCTTGAAAAATAAAAATGTCAAATCCCATTATTTACAAAGCATTCATCCTCTTTTTCAGTAAACGCATTCCTTCACTGATGTTTCTTTTGCACTGCGTTTTTTATTTATGAAGGTAAAGGTATGTTCTTTAAACAATGAGCATTCATGTCATTTCTTATCAAACTGTTTCAGGTAGGTAGGATCAAAAGAGGTTCTCAAAAGCTACTGCTTCAGAAATTCAGACAATTTGTCTGATTTTAGCTTCCACATTTGTTTTCTTCTCAAACGTCCTCTAATGACTTATTGTTAAGTTACTTGATGAAAACATTTGAACTAATCTTTCATATCCAACTTATTTTAACTTCATTACATGTTACTTTGAAAGTGAGCTTCTTGCTGTTAGTGGGGGAACTTCAACTCCAACTGAATAGACACTATTATAGAATCATAGAATTGTCAGGGTTGGAAGGGACCTTAAAGATCATCCAGTTCTAACCCCCTGCCAATGGCAGGGACACCTCCCATTACAGCAGGTTGTTCAGAGCCCCATCCAGCCTGGTCTTAAAAACTTCCAAGAATGGGGCTTCCACCACCTCTCTGAGCAACCTGTTCCAGTGTCTCACATGCCAGGGTAGTTGGCATGAAACAGAATGGCATAATTTAATCTTCAGACAGGCTACCATGAATTCCACAGCACTTGGAACTGTAAAATATAATTAAAATCAAACTCACATATCGGAAGATCAGTTTTTTCAACCTAACCCAAGACTAGTAAATTGTAGAGGTATCAGCTGTTACTGAATACCATAAACTAAAAGATATTTTCTAGTTAGGCTGACTGAAGAAGCAACATACATTAGTCAAAATGAATAGAAACCAAGCACGCCACGCAGCAGTGATTGCTAGAGTGTTGTACGTTGATGCTCGTTTTGTCTGGCAACTGGTGACACTGACTGTAATGCTGCAGAGTCCTCACGAGTATAAAACGTATTATTTGATCAGGTAGCATGTCCATCACTGCCCAGCCATCAGCAGCAGGCTGTGCACTTCTGCCATGGGCAATCATTCAGGTAAAGCACACGTGTTGGCTGACGGAGCGAGCAGCGCATGCTGTGCCTCCATGCTGACTCCAATTGGTAAATCAAGCAGATTCGGATCAGGGACAATTAGAATCAGGCTGAAAGCTCATTTCAGTTTTCCCTGCAGTATAGTACTGTTATGCAGAATCAACTGCCCAAACATGGGCTGTCATTTTAAAAAGTTCCTTCTGATGGCCTTTCCAATTTACCATTCCAGGCGAATTTTCTATGCATCTCAAAAACTCTGGGCGCGATTTATGCCAAAAATGTCATCACATTTCAAATTCATATTATGTGAGATAGAACTTCGTGAGCCAGCACATTCTTGTATTCAGACTGGCCATAAGGAATCAAATTTTTCTTTTTTCCTTTGATACCCATATCTGAAAAGGCTTAAACCCTGAAATATATCTCCATGAAGGCATCTTAATAATGGGACTGTGCACTTGTCTAACACCCTTTACCAGAAAATTTGATTCTCAAATGTTTTCAGGAAAGCTAATTCATTTTCTCTTACTTCTAACATTATGGAAAACTTAGAGCTAAACATCCCATAATGTGAAATGAATTTTCTTGAAAACTAACTGGATAATTACCTCCTTAAGTATTTCAGAACTACTCATACACTTCCTAGTTTACAAACCATGCTCCTGAGCCTACAGAGGCTTAAGAACATGTCTAGCAGTACACCCAGGGGTGAAACCCGTCACTTTCGTGGAAAATCTGAAAGACTTTTTATTGCTTAAGCCTCTAATTTAAGTGACTAACGTTTACTGACTCATACATGATGAAGCCTTTGCACAAACCATGGCTAATTACTGAAAATGTAAAATGAAATTACTATAACCAGTAAAAGAATAATGATTGAGAAGGTACGTGGGCATTCAGCTTCCTATCAAATACAGTAGTTCCAAATTTAACTATATCTGAGTTGAGTTTGTATCCTAGCATGTGCTATATTATTTCCATATCAATAAATAAAAATAATTTCAGATTTTAAAATCTGAATACAACTGTAACAAATGTTCCCATGATTACTGCAAATTAAAAGTGTTTCAGCTAAACAATTAGAACTGAAATTTTGATATGGGCTTTAATGAAATGTGAATTTATTTTAAATTTATTTTGCAAATGTATAGTTTTCATGTTTAGCCATCATACCTTAGAAAGATAAAACAACTCTGAGGGAAAATGAAAACAAATTGGTTTTCATGCTCTTAAATAGATCTTAGAATCCCTAAGTATACTAACACATAATTAAGAAATGAAGCCTATCTCTGAAGTCATCAAGAATTATGCCAAAGAGATAGGATACCGCTATCCACGATCTCGCAAAGTTTCCTTATCTGAAAACAAAGAGCCACCACTATTTCTAAACCTCAAGAATATGGAACACTTGCTAAATGTTCTAATATGGAAACAGTCCATTATGTGGAATTGCAGAAGCTCACATCTCCAATTGAAGAATGGAAATCAAGAAACTTAAAAAAAAAAAAAAAAAAAAAAAATCATATTAAGAAGGCTCCTAAAAATACTTTGAAATGTAGGCACTTATTCCAAGTTCAAGAAAAATACAAATGGTGATAAAGCTATGGATTTATTCCAGTCATATTCATTAAGAACATAAAGTATTTCTACCATATGCATATATTATAAATTGAGAACCCATGTTATGTAGAGTGTAACACTCATTAAAACCTCTAACAGGTAATCTGAACTTTAGCCTTCAACTCTATGAATAATGGGTGAGCAGACAATGTAAACAAACATATTTGGGAAAATTCCAGTCATACTGTAGTGGTTTAGTTGGAACCAATTTTACAATTTTAATGTTATTCCCTAGAAGGCATTAAGACCTTTAGTAGCTATTTTATTACTACTGTACTTATCAAGTATTATTACAGTATCTCAAATAATTAAACATAGTTGTCTATTATAATTAACACAATGTCAAACTGATTTTAATCAGGATACAGTGGTAATATATGAGTTCCTTAGTTTTCTGAGGAGAAAATTAAGAACGTCTTAAAAAGTATTTGTCTTCAGTGAAGCTCATAACCCAGAAGATTTACCAGTTCAAATACTTACAAACAGATTGATCTGATCCTTTCAAAAAATTATTCCAACGGCATTTGAAAAGGTAACTTTAGGGACTAATTTCTAAGGTATTTTCAGATTTGTTGAATGCATCTCTACTTCCCGATACTCTCTCCAAAATGTTGTCCCTTCTAGTACAAGATTTTCTCACTTAACTGCAAATGTCTGAAATAAAGGTAGTGCATGCATCTTGCTGGAGTAAATGATCTCTTCTTGCTCTTCATTTTCATCTAATAAACTCTCTCCTACTCAGTGTGAATGTTTTCGGTTAAAATAATGGTAAACAGTATCTAAAATATGAAAGTGCCCTTGTGTATGACAGATGCCAACTTGCCAACTTAAGCAGCTTTTCATAAGAAAACCCTCATCTAGCGAAGCAACCAGTCTTTCATCTTGCCAATCAGGGTGTCACTTCTGAACAAATCAGACTTAACATTTTCATTATCACACGCCCACTATGTTTTCCTCAAGGCTAAGAAGTTATTAAATTGTATCAACATTTTAATCCATGCTCTGACTAAAGTAATTCAACTGTGTAGTGTCACAGCTTCCCACAAAATGGGAGGAAATTTCATATTCAAGTGTTTGAAATGGAATCCGTGATGATACACCATTGAATACATTTTATGTTTACATTTCCCCTTTAGGAAAGCGTAATGTTAGCACCTATGTTTGTTAGTGGTTTTGGCATATCATTAGACACAGTAGAGTATTCTAGTCCTTCTGATAACTCTTTCAGGAGAGAGGTTTGACCTCCTAATATTAAAAAAAAAAAAAAAGTTTTTTGGATTGATTAAAAAAAAAAAAAGGTAGCATTAAATATAGAAGAATTCTTGTTTGAATTTAGGGTCTGTATCTTGTATTGCATTATTTTACATTGAAAGATTCCTTCTTAATTAAAGCCTGTGGCTTTATAGAGGATAATCTTGTCCCTCATGAAGTCCATGCAAGTTCTGTTACTGATTCAAATATGACATCCAACATGCAGTTCCTTTGTATAGACAAGAGTGTGTTGTTTCTAAGCTTTGTTTTATCTGCAGTAGCAGAGATTCTCGCTCTTGTCTCTAGTTCTTCATCTATACTTCCTCTCTAACTTGCATCAAAGATCTGACACCTTATGTCTGTCTGCACAGCAAATAAATAAACAATATGAATGCACTGCACACTTTGGAAAATTATACACTAAAACAGTATCCACAACACCAACAAAAACATCTGAATGGGGCGAGCAAAACTTAGCTCAATAAGTTATATTCCCTAGCCACATTTAATATTTTTAACTGTGAAATCTTCACTGTGAAAGACATTTCACTTTATTGGTATGCTTTGAATGGTAAGCAAGAAAATGAATTATTTAAACTGGACAGCAAAATGATCATGAATTCGTCTTTCATCTTTGAAGCTTTCAAACATGAGGTAGAAGCACCATCATATTTAGGAAACCTCATTACTTCAAATTGTATTCTTAGGAACAAATCTGTCTTTAGAAAAGGATTACATTTACATGTAAAATCAATTAATTCAGCAAGTAAGAGCTATTACTTCTACTCTCTTTAAGGAGCTACATCTTATTGGATTAATTTTGTTATTCACTGGTATCTGTAGAACATCAGATGCCTGCAGTTTTAAAATGCTACCCTTATTTTCAGGACAGCTCCTTTTCCCTAGGCAAATCTGAAGCATTTATATAAAAGTTTCTACTTAACTATTTGCCATTCAGGCAGTAAAATTAAAGAGTTTAAAAACCTTAACAGACTGTAAAATTGGTTCCAGCCTTCTGCCTAAAAGCAATGATTGTACAGTAAGTATTTCATATGCAAGATAAAAGTCTTCCTTTCAAACATTGAAGAGCTGATGCTCCTCTCCCATTTCATGAAGTAACTGAAACCAGAAGAGGAAGCATCAGGACTGGCACAGAAACTTTAGAGAGTGAGGAAATTCACTCTAAGGGATCAGAATGGAAGAAGATTCCTGACATTTTCTTACTGCTTCACTTAGGTGATGTCATTGAGATATCCACTGGGAATCCAGTGCATATTGTATAAGGCAAAGTTCCCACTAAAGTCCTAGAATTCACTTATCTCTAATACTGAAGACTTTAAAGGAATTTAGAAATAGGCACAGTCTTCAGAAAAAATGAAAGAATAGGAAAAGGAATTAAAATATCTTCTATAGGGTCTACATAAAATATAAGTACCATAGATCCTTTACACAGAAAAAATGTCATTTTAGGATGGATTCACCCTAACCCTGAAGAGTGAGTGCCACTGCCTATTAGATGTGATCATGTACATATGCAGGCATTTTACCAGTTTGTCCTAGGCAAGCCTTTCAGAGTTAATACCATGTATGAACTACAGTTACTCCTAGTTTACACTTAAAAAATAAATAAATAAACAAAAGAATGACCATCAAGTTTTCAAAATACTTCAACAAGTCTGGGCTCTATCCTCCATTAATGTTATCTAATTTTAAAAAGGCAATATCTATTATACTGTTCTGGGAGACATTAATATGTGCATTTTTACTAAACTTGGTGCCATTAAATGCAATTTGACTTTCCATTATGCAGCATTGAAGTGATGCTTCTTTACTTGAAAGACCTGTAGAGCTAAAGAATAAAGTAAAATGAACAGTTTCTATGGTTCAGACCAAAGATTGACAGACATAGCCCAATATCCTGTCTCTGACAGCAAAATCAAAGTGAAACTTAAGGAAAAAGGAGAAAACAGGTGGATATCATGCAGTTTTTCTCCTCCCTAGGTTTTGGCAGTCAGCAGTTTAAAAGCTATTCTATCACTCTGAGAACTTACACAAACAAATTCTAGGGTGTTCTATGTGTTGTTCAGCTTAATACTACTACATAACGTAGGAAAACAGATATTAATTCAAAATATTTTGTGTGGCTTTACATCATAAAAGTTGAGTCCTGTTTGATTCAATTATTGTAAATATGTAAAAGGAAATCTAAAAATAGATTACTTGGGCATTTAGGAGAGTATGTAGGATGAAACATTTAAAAAAACAATATTTACTGTCAGAACAGGCATCAAAAAAGCATCCTTCATTTCTACTTTTTTTAACTTTAAATGTTTAAACAGTATCCAAGACAATAATTTCTATCAAAATGTATACATCAAAGTTCCTTCTTTTAGGTTGGGTTTATGATTTCTGTATTTCATCCATATCACACAGCCTAATTATATAATTAGCCCTTGTAAGACACAGGCTGTTACATAATCTCAGGTGTAACACAGACATAATCATTAACATTTCTATCTGTCCTGAATAACATTTCTTATCAGCAATTACTTCTCAAGGCCTGTAGCCAAATAAGTAGAAGTACTGTGAAGGCAGGCAGGCAGAGATTGTAAGGCTATTATGTGCAGTGTTTTTTAGCATAAAACTTGAACACACACTAATTTTGAAGCCCATATTTATATTTTGTTTCAGATATATCTAGCAGCCTGCCCTTGGGAAGTTGCTACTGTTGTCAGAATAAGACGGCAAAAATAGCACTGTTAGAACAACAAGTGACACTTATTTCCAAGTGGTGTGTTATACAAAATATGTCTTGCTCGTGAGCAGCCAAAGCACAAGGCATGACAGCTGACTATCACCACTACAATAGACTGCAAAAGTGATTGCAAAAGATGGTTCTGCAATATTTTAAGAGGGATGGCACCCTCAATCACTAATGGATAGCTACATGTGCACTTGTATCATCTGGTTTAGTTTCACAGACTGGATTTTATTTCAGACACCTTCTGTCACTACAGTAGATCACTGCCAATCTAAATCATTGATCCTGCCATTAGTACCTGACTCCTGCTGCAATGCAACTGTTTAAAGTTTCCCTCGTTCAGATTTCTTTCAGGCTGAAGAAAGCAGGCCATGCTGGAAGGCAGCCACACTGTTTGAGCTGTAGAGATCACATCTCTAGTTCCAATGTTTTCCATCCAAACTTTTTACAACAGAGTTAAAAGTATTAAACTAAATGCAATAAAGACTGGCAACATGAGCCTGTCAAGGTGTTTGGGCAATTTATCAAACTACTTTGAATGACAAGCTACTGTATATCAGTTTCAATATACTATTTTTCCAGGAGAGACAGGAAATTCT
>JANIJG010022410.1:19833-36203 GCA_024611175.1 Megaceryle torquata
ATATGCAGAAGCAAAGCTGATAAAGATTTACAAACTCTTAAGATTATAAACTACAAACTGTGTTATTAGTACAGAGAAAAACACACACCTAAAGGTAGTGTTAGCCTGGTATCATACCTCCTGTTTCTGAGTAATGTAGGTTGATTAACTAATTAAATGTTGTAGTCTTCACAGAGAATATCTGCGTTCAGTCTTGAAGGATTCACAAATAAATATAAACATTTGTCAGTGGTTCCAAAACTGTTTTCTATCTGATTTTTTTTTTTCCAAATGGACTCTAAACATTCCCAAGAAGTATCGCCCTTCCTCTATACTCATACTCCTTTTTTTTGCATTCCAGCTGTCTTCCTTTCTCTGATTCTTTCAGTACAACTCCAAATATTTATACACAACTATTCCCTCTCAAGCACTCCCTACTTATTTTTCATATGTATGTATAGTTTAGTAATTTTCAGGGTTTGGGGATGAAGGAAACAGCATTCTTCAAGTTGACCACAGTTTCTGTGCAGATGTAAAATGCAAAACTCATCATCTCCCCATTTGTCCCACAGGCTACTTTCATTTATCTCACCCACCCTGCCTTCTCCCTCCTGCTCCTGTAGTTCCCTAGTTCCCTTCCTCCCATCCATCAGACTGGTGCACTGTAATCCTGGCACTGGCAATGATGGGGGCACACTGTGAGGTACAGAAATCGGTAGTAACACCTGTTATAGAGAATGGGATGCAGGGGATGCAGGAAAAGCTAAGAAGAAGAAGAGAAAAAAAAGAGGTTAAAATTTATCAATTAATTGTTTAAATAGCATTATTTATGTTGCTCAGATTCTCATGTCTGAAGAAAATAAGGGGAAAGAGACACTCATAAGAAGCTAAGTGGGTGATATCTGAAATGTATTCTTCCAAAAGGATCCAAAGCCAAATAGTATGGAAAAGAGTTGCTTAATTTGGTGCATCATTTATAACAGACCAGCTTTGTGTAACATGAACCTTTACACACTGTAACAACTGACTGCAGCTGGCTTGTACCATAATATCTTAGAGGGATAAAGAATGCAAATTTTATTAGACACAGGAAAAGGAGCTGGACACCTGCCTTACCCTCTCCCCATGCATTCCTTGAAGGAAGAAGAAGGGAGAAGAATGTAAGGCTGCAATAAGATGTCATGGGCTGATGACTTTTCTAGTTGCCCATTTATTTCTTCCTTTCCTTTATTCCTCAGTTCTTCATAAAAATATGTATTATTGTTAAGGCACCTTATTTTCACTCATTGTGCCTCAACAGCTAGTAAAACATTTTAATCATAATTTCAAAATATTTTGGCCTATTTTTTTCAAAGTAGAAACTGTCAGACTACATTTATACAAAATTAAGAAAACCCCAAACTACTGCATCTATAGAATTTGGCATGGAAAGTGCTCCTTGGGGAATAACTGTATCTCCACTTCTCTTGTTTGTGATTAAAATCTTTAAAATACAATTTGAAATTAAGCCAGAGATTAACTTTGAAAGGTGAGCATCTGATTTATTAATAGCAAGCCCAGAAACTAAAGAATATTACCTACATGTAACTGCTACAGAAAAGACGTTAAAAGTTAAAGACAGACACTGAATATGCAGGATTTAATAATGCCTAACGGTCCAAATTTACTTTGCTACTAAACAGCTTCCAGTTTTACCTCCCAGGATTACTTAATTATGTAGTATTCACAGTCATCAATGAATAGCACACTGGGGAAAAAAATAAAAATAAACGGAGGGGGAAAAAAAACCAAAAAAAACCAAACCACAAACCCTTCACAATAATGGCAGCGAACAGAGAAATAACAAATTATTGCATAGACTGCATACTGATCCTTCTTGTAATTACATTCATGTTATGCATCCTATTTACAGGATTAAGTAAAGCCGACAGAATCCGCATTCCATGCCTCAGAGTATGATGTCCAAAACCATGACATGAAGTCTTACAGAACAATGTTGTGCATCACCCTGCAGTTGATGGGTTAAGGCAATATAAGGGATATATCCTGTCTTCAGAAGGGATAGGCGAGAAAGGAGAGGCAGCAGGGTAGCCCTGTATGTCACAGAGTGTTTTGATTGTTGAGAGCTTAATGATGGTGATTACATAGTTCACTGCTTATGGATAAGAATCAGGGTGAAGGTCAACAAGGCAGACGTCATGGTAGCAGTGTTACAGACCACCCAACCAGGATGAAGAGGTGTGTAAAATATTCTACAGACAGCTGGGACAATCTCATAATCACTAGCTGGTGGAGACTCACTACAGGCTTGGGGAAGAGTGGCTGGAAAGCTGCCTGGTGGAAAAGGATCTAGGGGTGTTGGTTGACAGCGGGCTAAACATGAGCCAGCAGTGTGCCCAGGTGGCCGGGAAGGCCAACGGCATCCAGGCTTGTATCAGAAATAGCGTGGCCAGCAGGAGTAGGGAAGCGATTTTCCCCTTGTACTTGCACATCTAATACTGTGTTCAGTTTCGGGCTCCCTACTACAAGAAGGACACTGAAGTGCTGTAGCATGTCCAGAGAAGGGCAATGAAGTTGGTGAAGTGTCTAGAAAACAAGACTTATGAGGAGCAACTGAAGGAACGGGGGTTGTTCTGTCTGGAGAAAAGGAGGGTGAGGGGATCTTATAACTCTCTACAACTACCTGAAAGGAGCTTGTAGTGAGGTGGAGGTCAGTTTCTTCTCCCAATTAAGAAGTGATAGGACAAAAAGAAATGGTTGTCAAGCATTGGCCCAGGGAACTAGTCGATTCACCATCCCAGGAGGTATTTAAAAGACATGTGGTGTATTATGTGGTGCTGAGGGACCTTGTTTAGTGGTGGACTTGGAAGTGCGGGATTAATGTGATTGTATAATCCATAACTGCTACTGAGGATATCGCAAAATAAGTGTAAACTGTAATTGAATCTACTCTGAGTTACGCATGTATTAACAATAAAGGCAATGGTGACTCTGTTCCTAAGTAATTCTGGTATTTTTAAAAATTCTACCCCGTGACTGTAACAACATTCTAAAAGTTCTGATCTAAGTTCAGTAATGAAATTGCATTGACAGATTTTTTGCCCAGTGCTTATCAGTCAGGTAACAAACAAGATTAACACTTTTTAAATATTTATAAGACAGGATGAAAAAGGAACTGTACTCACAGAGAATGTATCACTTCTTTAAAAGAACTTAATGTTCCTTGATTTCAGCAAGAGAAATTTGACAAGGCTGACAAGGGAGGAAAGCAGGTGGGCAGGAAATTTTGATTCACAGCTCTGTCAATTCATCCTCGGCAACCTTGTTATGTGGCTGAATAAGTGACAGTTCAGGATATTTTAAATAAACACCCCCATTGACTGTTGAAAACTATTTTTCTCCTCTACAGTAAAATCATTAAAACTCCTGTGAAGAAGTTGTCAGAATTTTCCACCTGCTATTAGAAAGAGCAAAAAGTCAAGCTCTAGCTAGTCTTGAAGCAGGTGTAATATTT
This sequence comes from Megaceryle torquata, assembly GCA_024611175.1. NCBI lineage: Eukaryota > Metazoa > Chordata > Aves > Coraciiformes > Cerylidae > Megaceryle > Megaceryle torquata. The sequence goes on from JANIJG010022410.1 coordinate 23,327, forward strand.
GTTTTTCACAGTATTTACACAAGCTGCAGCATTAGGAGGTGGAAGTGTAACATGGTAATGGGTATCCACCACCATGTGTTGTCACTGTCCTGCACTCCAGGTGCACTCCGGTGACTAAGAAAAGAAGCAGGAGAGGACGTAGATGTTTACATCCCGGAAACAGACCTTTCTACTTGTTGAGCTAAATGACAGTCTCTGCTGACCACTACTGATTTTTGAAGGTTGGCATTTATATTAAAAGCATGAATCAATGGATAAAAAAAAATAAAGGAAAAAATACTTTACCAATACAAAGCCAAACAATCTTACAGAATGTAACTCACTATATAACAGTCTCTAAACATGAGCAGAAATAATTTAGATCAAAGTAGTAGCTTTCAGTCACAAGAAAAAAAACATTCAAACAACTGCTGGGAGATAAAAACATGAATTACAAATTACCCTCTCATCCCCCCTCCAACTCCACCAGATCAAGTTTAAAACCATTGAAGCTTCTTCTTTCAAAACTGCTTTCACTGTAATCCAAGACACTAAATATGAGGCATTAAGGCAAAAATTATAGCCTATTCACACTCTGGCCATGAAATACCCCTAAAGCTACAATTCTAGTAAACAGGAGTAAAAGAGTGGTTTTTGTGGAGTGGAAAGGTGGTGGAGTTGGCAGATGGGAAGTGGTGATGTTTCACATATTCCAGCCACTTTTATCAGCAACAGAGTAAATACAATACCCAAATGCATTGATAATGATTTTTATTTTCTTGGGCAGGTGCATGCACATACAATATTAGGCACTTCAGACAGATCTGCACTGCAGCTAGAAAGATCACTGAAGCTAGAGAAAGTACTTGAAAGATTTCTTCATATTGCTATTCTTGCAATGAGTGAATTCTATAGATGTTCATAAAATCAAATCTTGATGTGAGATTGGGAGGTTTACAAGGCTCATGCTGATGTCTTTCATCCTTCCTGTTTAGCACATTAAAAAAAATACTTTATTTAAGTTCTTTAAACATATGCTCAATTTGTTATGCTGGCTTTAACTGAAAATAAATTTGGTTTCATATATGAGTGATACTTAGGACTTCTCTACTTTGCACTATCTCCTCACTGCTTTCCTGAATTTCCCTGCACCTTTCCTAGTCAAATCTTGCTAGTGCTTTCAAAACTGATGCAGTCAAGCTCACTGATAAAAGCAAAGATAGGTAATGCTGAACTTGGCAGATGCAGCCATGTCAGAGCAAATTTAAATGCTCTGCAGTGCTTAACTGGATTCCTATTGCCACTGCTAAGCACAGCAACTTCGCTATCACATCAGCTCTGAGCATCACCCTGTCATTGTACAAAATGTTGGTGTGATGATGGGAAGAAGCAGAATGAAACAAAACAACCTACATTTTCTTCATTTCATGAAAACGGGTATTTCACTAAATAAAAAGCACTGGGCACATTGACATAGCAGCATTACTAGTTTATCCTCCACTTCTACTTGTGTCTATCTTATAATCCTGCTCTGTTTTCCAGGACAAATGAAGAAGCATCATGATAAGAATTTTTCTTATTATAAAAGGGAAGGTTAGAGTCTTTGCATTCTCAGCAGTTTTCTAGGAGATATAAGCAATTAGTATAAAGGCTGGAAGTGCATACAAGCAGGCCATTAATCATGCAGTTCTGATACTACTCTTATAATTAATACCATCTCTCTGAACTAGTCCCCCCTGACTTCATTTGGACTTACTCTTAGTCAGCTATCAAGACAGAATTCAGACTTCACAACATAGAACACTGGCATAATATATGTACAATGAAAATACTAAACCACAAAAGAGCACTAAAATAAGGAGAAAAGCTGTATTTGTTATTGATTGGAAACACCAACATGCAAAAGTGTTTAATACATGCAACGTAGTACAGATTTCAGGGTTTATTTAGGTTTTATATATCCTGAAGCTGTAAGTTTCAATGCCAGTAACAGAGAGATCAAAAAAGTAACTTGAATGAAGATACCTTATGCTAAATGCCAACAAGCCCCTCCCCTATGATTACAGTAAAGAAATAATATTGTTTTAAATAAAAGTTTACATTCTATTGAATATTAGCTCTGCTGCTGTACTAGTGCCATCATATTAGGAACTTCTATGAACTACTTTCGATTTAAATAGAGTTATCAGGTAGAACATGAACAAATTAAAACAAAAGAGTAAGTGCTTCCATGGAAAAAAACAGCTTAATTCTCTGCAAACTTTTCCAGGTAAAGATCTTTTGCCAGCCATACAATCAGCATTCCTGGCTATCTTAGCTCTGACTGGCCTCCCTCCTTCAAGTTGATCCTCTATATGAATCCCTGCTTCAAACTGTTGTATATCTCAGGATGCAGTCACAGGAGTCTTTCATTCTAGGACACAAACCCCTTTATAGTTTTTTCACTTATCAACCAAAATTTCCTTGGTAGACTGGAAAGCAGTTCTATTCTTTTCTGAAAAATGCCAGTGGTACCCAAGCAACCAAACATCCTTTTAGTTTTTAGACCAAATATTACTTATCAAAAGCATTTGCAAGAAAAAAAGAAGCATGTAAACAAACAAACAAGTGAATAAACAGTACATCTAGCTTACAAAGTTTTGAACAATCTTTGAAAGATCTCTATTGATATGTCATAACTTTTGCAGCCTGTATAATTTATACTACCCCCTTAACCATCTAGCAGCATCATTTTCCTAAATTATCCTTGTACAGGTATCTTAGTATTTATGATTTATTTCTAATACCTGATTTGGTCAGAAAAAGGCTTTCTTGGATACTGAGTAAAGGACCCCAAAATCTAATATTTTCTCTTACTATGAAACTGCTATCTTCCCAGTTTTCCTCCAGTAAATCACTTCTGTGTTGCTTCCCATGACATTGCAATAATCCGAGACAAGAAAATATAATCTAAGATGCAATAAACTCATCCTACTAATCAAAGAGCAGGGGTGCTCAGAATTAAATCTGGCTTCTTGAAAATCTGTTTTTTACAGTTCTGTGTGTTCCTGTTTACCTCCGTGTAAAGTCTAGACTTGTCCACACAATCTTCTTGGACATAAGACTAAATGTAAGAAATCTTTCTCATTTGTTTTAAATGTTGAGAAGAAAAGCACCAAATAATTTTGGCCGAATATAGCAAGAGAGTAGATTCTGATTCAGCTTGGTTAAGGAAGAGCTGCATTGTCTTGGGCAACTTAGGGAGAAAAACTTTTCCAAACTTCCTGGTGTGACTGCATCTAAAGTATTTCAGCAAGTCGAATAAAACAGAATCAGGATGACTCTTCCCCTTCTTTTCTTCAGTGGAACAATGCTGGTAGGAAGTTACAGTGTCCAATAACTTCTTTTTCATTGCCAAGCAAGAAACACACCTGCAAATTGCCTTTCAGAACAGGTATGGATGGCAATGTTGCTTATCCTATTCTGTTCCTTTCCTATTATTCTCTCTTCATCTTGGATATCAGACAATACATATGTATATACAAGCACGTCAGCTCTCTCTGTTGGCCTGCCTGCCTTGCAAAAGAAATGTGATATAAGGCACAATAAATTAGTGAAATGAAAACCTTACTTTGCTTCTCTTGAGTTTGAATGAAGCTTTGCATTAGTATTTATAAGGGATAAGGAAAAGGTTGGGTTAAAAGACCAAGGTGATTGAGAAAATTTATTAATGTTCACTTTCAATGGACTGCTATTCCAACATGTTATTTTTGAAAGGTGTAAGTTATATTTTGTGTTATGAAAGCATAACAAAATTCTGAATTAATTTATGTGCTGATAAAAGATTCATACAGACTGAAAATAAATTTTGGCAAACTTTTAGTCTCATAACTGACTCAGAGAGGCTTTTCTCTCAGCAAGTGTCTTGTGCATGTGCTGTGCCAAGCAGATCTCACTCATCTCTGCGAAGTGGTATTACTAACAGATGCTACTGCAAATAATTTCCATATTTCATTTTTAAGTTGATACCTTTGAAAAAATACTGGGTAAATTATGATCTTATATCCTTTTCAATATTTATGGTTTATCCAATATTTCTTTGTGTCACCTGAGAAATACCAATGTCAAATGTCAACATTCATAAAGGGAGCTTCTAGTACTGTTCACATGTTGCATGGTTCTTTGCAGAGTGGAGGCTAGATCTATAAAATCAACTGCAGACTTGAAACATTCAGAAGAGATCATAATGAAAGCAACTTTTCTCACTTTTAGCTTGGAGAAATTTTCTTCACTCTTTAAATTTAAGTAGGGGAAAAGGAAGCAATTAAAACAGCATAGTGGAGGAAGAACTGTAACAAAGCATTTACAACAATGTTTATGAAACATCCACAGCAAGTTTCACCTGAAGAGATCTACAAACATTGATAAATATTTTATTAACATATTTAATGTACATGTAAAGTGATGCAATTTTATCCTACATATAAAGCAAAAGGACAAGGAAAGACAACTATTCCTAGAATGTTCAACATCAGAGTTATAAACGAGAAAGCAGAAAGTATTTTTTGTGGAAAAAAAAAAAACAAAACAAAACAAAAACCAACAGCAAATAAGAAATTATAAGGGCCTTGGAAATGAGTGCCCGAATGAGCATGCAGAGTAACAATCCTTCGGGGCAGTGTATTTCACTTATTGCTTCTGAAGTCACATAAATAAAAGGAGCACACAATGTAGAAGATAAAATGTAAAATCCACAAAATAACAGAACTATGTGGAAACTCAGCAGAGCCACAGTGAGTGTAGCAATACTGATAGCTCTTTTGTGATCTACTACTAGACAAATCTATAATCTGACAAGAAAGAAAAATCATGGAATATGTAAAAAGCACATTATATATTAAAGTTCAAATTTTTAAGTTAGAAAAGACATAAAACCTACCTGCAAAATTCACCTTCTTTTTGGACACCACTGTCTGCAGACTTTTCATTTATGAAATGCATTATTAGAAATGTAAGCACACCTACAGTCTAAAATAGTCAGTTATTGAGTTAAAACACCAGTATTAGCAGGATAGTTTTGCTAAAACTTTTCATATATTTCCATATGGAAAAAAAGTATTGATGATATCAGAGAATGATTTAAGACAGGAGTAAGAGGTGCAGAATGAGCCAGTACCTGAAAGGAATTCAGAGGAACAACAATGAGGATAATGCAACTCATCCATTTCCACTTTTTTTTGTTGTTGCTGCTGCTGTTAATAAAAGAATTAAGTATTTATGTGAAGAATAGACACTATATCCCTCCAATTACAGATTTAATGTAGCAATGTTATGTTCTGCGTTATGCATAAGGTCAGACTAAGTTAAAATGATAGTTCCTTGCTCTTAACATTTATAAATCATTTTGAATGGATGTTTTGGTGATTAACTTACCAGACATTTATTTCTATTGCAGAAAGAAGGGAAATCTAAAATCTCAATTAAACATTCTATAAATATGAACAATATGCTCAGTAAACACTATTAAGTGGCAACAAAATGTAGGACTTGACAGAGATGATAACAGATTTCTGAATTAAATTTCTGTACAGCCATTCAGTATAAGGAAACCTCACTTTTCCTGAATTGATAATTAAAAAAATGTTATAACTTTGAAGTTTCACAAAATGAGTAAAATAATGTGATATGTTCACAATTAGATATCATTCATAATTACCTAATATCTTTTAAGTGTCAGTGAGGTGGGGCTACACAAATAAATATACAGCCAGAATAAGAAACATTTTGTTGGGAAATACAACATTGACTTCACACATTTATACGTCACATTCTCAGCCACTTTCTCTAAATTTTTTTAATAACCCACAAGAAAATCTTTCCATCTCAGGAAGTACAACTACACAGCAGGTGCAGTTACATCTTCCCCTCCTTTCTGCTGCTGGTTCAGAGGCTAGCAAAGAGGTGAAGAAATAGGCAGAGCCATTGATGCCTGAGAATAAATCTGTTTCTGACCAACCCTTACCACCCTTAGCAGGAGCCAGGAACATGTCAGTTTGTCTACATAACTTCACAAATTTACTATTAAAAAAGATAGATCGCATTGGGCATGCGAATGTCAAACAATAGCCAAAACAACTTTCCTTCTAAAACATAAAATAATTTCTTATCTGCATAAAAACTTCCAATGCAAATAAAGCTTGTAAAATGTTTACTCAGCCCAGAGAAAATTTAAAAGTAAAATAATCATTAACAAAACAAAAACAGCAACAACAACAACAAAACCCCACTATTTCTGAAAATGTATATATTTGTGGTTTGGGTAGTTTTTAAAAAATTTAAAATTATAGTCTCATGACAGCATCCAGTGGCAGCAGGAGTTCAGATCACTCAGCATGATACAGCCTCTTTCCAGCTTTTAAATTTCTCAATGCATAGAGTTGCTCTAAGAAAACTCAATGTGTGATAAGCAAGTTCCAGGCAAGGGCTCACAAATGTTTTTCTGCTCTCCTGAATTATTAGTTTGGCTTTCTTCTTTTTTGACAGCTAGTATGGTGATCATGAAGCTGTAAGTATTCCGCACCAGGTCTCTTCAGACAAGTCTTGGTTACTAGACTGATTTATCAAGTTCAGTCAAAGTGCTGCCCAAAAGCTAGCAGCAGGAATGAAAGCAATTACAACAGAAGGTTGGAGCTGTTTACAAAACAGTATGCAGATTTCTTAAAGGGCTACAGAAGAAGTTTTGAATCACCTTCAGGTTTTCTTTCTTTGTCGTATAGAAAACTCAGTAGCAAAACTGACCAAAGGTGATAATGTATGCAAGATGTTTATATCAGTTTTAAACCAGAAACAGATACACAAGCACAAGAGAAGCTTCACAGCACCACAGATTTGGAAGGGACTGCAGTGAGGAAGAAGAAATTAGATGGCATGATTTCCTGTAAGATTTCCTAAACTGAGGTATTTTGGAAATTCTAGACTCTAGCAATGTCAGAGCAACAAAATCCTGCAGAAAACATGGGAAAATCTTCATGATCACCAAGTCATTATGTTGCTTAAGGAAGGCAGTTTGCTAGTCTGAAGAAAATGACACATATGCATTCCTTAGGGATAGACATTTCAAGATTTCCCAGGAATTCATGTGTTCCTATCAAACATCGAGTTGTTAGCCAAAATCTGCAGGAGGTGCCTTTGTTGGAATTCACTCCCACTGACTTTTCAGACACAGAAATGGAGCGCACTTTCGCTTGGGAACTGATGGAAACAGCCACAAGCCATAACTACTTTCAGTAACCTAATGCTTGAGAGGAAGAGTTGATACCATTTCATTTATACCAGTCATAACAGTTTATATTACTTTTGAAGGTGTAGGGAACATGCTAGACTGTTCACTTGCTCTTCTACCTGCTCCAAGAAAAAAATCTTCCTCCTCTTGCTGCCATTTAGCCATCATCTCTCTTTTTCATTTTTTCTTCAGGAAGGTTCACAATTAATACTTTAGTCCAGAAGAGTAAAATTACTTTGTTTTGATTCTCTGGTGCTTAGAACCATGTATAAAAATTTAGGATTTTATGTACTTGCCTTTTGCAACTATGCATTTAAAAATAATTTGTTCTACGGATACATATTTCATCTGCAGATACATGAAAAAATTATTTCAGAATATACTTAGACTATAGTAAAAAAAAGCTTTGATATTTAAAGTCAAAAAACCTAAATGTATTTGATGATCTTTTAGGCAGCTGGAATAAACTATTTAGAGAACTGTGTTTGTCATGCTTGTGGCTATGAAGCTACAACTTACATACATTAACAGCTTTCAAAAAGTGGAGTATTGATTTAATTTCATAGAGAGTTTCTGTTCTAAAATACTAGGAATCTGTACAAATACCTCTACACATAGAAGCCCATTTCATAGAAGCCAAGTCTCAAAAAATACAATACCAAAATAACATTAATTTTCATTCTGTAGACTTACTACTCTTACACCTTGCTCCACACCAACAGCCTGGGAACATGAGATGAGCATTATAGTTCCAAACACCTCAAACAGTTTTAGAACTGCAAATATAGAAGCTGAAGACAGGGACTTTATTGCTGAATAGGAAATATATAGAAAATAATGGAGAGTTACAAATAATATGAGGAAGACACTGTGGAAACCGCAAAGCAAAAAGCCTGGTTATTTAATTATGTCAAAATCGTTTCAAGTGTCATTTTCACGTGTAGAAAAGTATAACATTAAATTACAGCAAGTACTTCTAACACCCCAGCTAAAATGCAAAGTGCAGAATATCAATAAAGATACCTGGTATTGACTTGGGGTTTACAAAAAGATTGTTCTATTATTTTTCTTATTAGAACCCTGTCTTTTTAGAACACACATATTTGCATTGCTCCATGTGATTTGATTATGTGTAGAACGTAGAACAGGCTAGAGGCCTGTTTTTAATGTTGTTATTATGTACTCACCATAAACAAGTTGCTTTGTGAGGAAAGACAGTAACAAAGCTTGGTTTCTTAAGGGCTTATATACCTTATCTGCTAACTTCCCACTAGATAGACCAAATGTTTCTATATGCCTCATTTCCTTAGGAAACCAGACAGTAAGCTGGTATTTAGCTTAATTCTATTTGCTGCTGATGTAGGCAATTGTGGTGGCCTGCTTTCCATCGGGTAAAGGATTGTATTCCCTGCTTTAGGCAGATCCAAAAATAGCACCACTGTCACTCACCTAGCCTTTATGTAGCTCAAAGTCTCTACATACTACATAGGAGTGTTACAGAAGCAAAATTAGGTTCAGTGCCATTTCAGATGGGTTTCCATCTCCACCACTTGCAATAAAGAGCAATAGTGAGATAGGTAACCACAGAAGAACAGGAGGCACACCAAAAGACAAAGGAATGATGTACAATATTTTCATAAGTAATGAATTTTAGCAGCTGTAAGAGTATTCTTTAAGAAAATTAGTCATCAGGTTAGATAAAAGCCAAGTTAAGTTATGCATTATGAGATTAGCTCACAGAAGTAGCGTCTGCTACTGGTATTGTGTAAAAATGACCTTGATACAAAGTTCAAAATACCCCATTACACACGCAGAAAGGAACCAATTCAGGTATATTACATTTTAAATGATCACACTTAACATAGGACTGCACTAGCTTCTTTTTCAAATGGACACATTATGACAACCTTGAAGAAGGTAGTCATATTAATAGGCTTTTTATTATGTAATTCAACACAATTTATTTTTATATGGTGTCCTTCATACAGTTCTATAAAAAAAAAAAAAACAAACCAAACCCTTTCCAGTCAACAGTAAGTTGAAGTGAAGACAATAGCAGGCAAACACGATAATGCAAAGTAACTGTCCTGTGGGGAAACATGACTGTGTTCTAAGTAGACAGCAACAAGGAGAAGTGGGGACTAGATTTGATCAGATATTAGAACACATATTAATAATTGAGCATGTGAAATACATTAGGTTCATTGTGGGGTCTGAAAACCTTTTCTTACGTTAATCCAAGACAATCAGGGAGTCAATCGGTGAGTATAAAAGGTTAGTGATGATAAAATAATGGAAGTGGAAAGCACAAAATGTATTTTTTTTTCTTTCCTCTACACTTGTGTCTTTCAATAGATACTAGTAATAATCCATAAATTAAGCTGAGACACTTTTCTTGTCTAGCAGTTTCCTAAGTAGAGGAAGGGGTAATAAAAATGACAGCTAAATATTGTAATTTCCTTAGGAAAACAAATACCGCCCTTCCCCCCCCCAAATCCTTCTGAAATCCTATCAAACTACACAAGCAAATCATTACACAGCATACTATCAGAGAGAGCTCTGTATGTATTCTCAGAAGGAATGATAGATGACTGCTATGAAGTTGTTCTTTCCAAGTGTGAGATAATCACAAAATGATGTGAACTACAAGTTGAGATGGGGAGATAGCATTCTTTTAACTTGAAGAACATGGGATCCACTAAGCCTCCAAAGAGCAACGTTTAAGAGACAGAACTATTGTTTTAACCTACTTTCATTGTTCAGTTCTGAACAAACCCATTTCTATCACTAATATTACAAGTTGTAAAAACTTCTCTTATGAGAACTTGAAGTATTTAGACAATATCTGCAGTAATGGTTGTGACTTTGTGTTTGAGTCTCTCTCTGTCCAGCAAGGCTGTTAGACCAGACCACTGTATCTGCACTTGTACACTTCTGTTATGCAAGGAAGGACCCTTGAAAGTTCATCAACAGCAGCGCATACAAAAAATACTTGCAATTACAAACAAAGAATAAATACAATCACTAGCATTCTTTCTTATAATAGGCTGTGGTGTAATTCATTTGGTTCCAATGCGGAAGAAAGCTCTTCAAGTCAAGAGGACAACCAAAGCTAAAGTAGAAACCAGAAGCAGCTAAAAGTAGAGCATAACGAGAAGTTCTGTCAAGGAATCAGAGGGAACTTAAGCTATCTCTGCTATAGGTCATTTCACTACCTCTAAAGACTTTGATGCTTTAGACCAACTCCTTGTGGCCTGATTTCAATCAGCAATAGCTTATGCAGTATCTTTGGAATTTAAGGCAAGATCTACACTGTAGAGAGTGAACACTCTAATACGGAATCTTTGGATCTAATACCAAATCTTTAACCACTACAAATATTTAACATTAAGTATCTATTAAAATATTACCAACGATCCTCTTCCTTGATCAGAAGAACATCCTCACTGATGTAGGGTTTAGGAAAATGTGTATATACAGTATATTGAAATTATCACAATAATGGTATTTTCCAAAGAATTTGGAGAGTGTAAGTGCATTTTCTTTCTGAAGCAAGGTAAAACAAGACAAGGAATTAATTAAAGTGCTAAGGTACTATTTTTTCTTTTACATAAACTCAAACTGTGAATAACCAAACTCATTCCACCAAATTGGAAGATTAACTCCACATTCCCAGGTTTTTGCTTCTAGAAAATTAAGGAAGTAACAAGCAATTAGGAACAGAATGCTGTAATTTTTTGAAATAAGGGTCTACTACTTATTCCACAGCTAGAAATTTACTGACATGCAAGAGAGAACACACATACACAACCTAAGAGCCTGTCTCTCTGATAGCATCGCATGCAGACATCCTGCAGAAGTCTCTGCAGATTACTGACATCCTGAAGTGGACTGCATGTCATGTCAAGCACTCACACAAAGAGCCTGTTTTGCCCCTGCCTGTATAGCTTATGTAGATGTATCAGTTGCAGTGATGTGGTGTAATACGGTACTCCACCACAAGCAAGGCAAGAATTTTGAATTCATAGGGCTTTCTACAGAAGAAGAGGCTCAAATCACAAGCGAAGGAGTGGAAAATTTGGCAAGTCAAGTTTATAAACTCCTACTATCACCTCCTCAAGATCCACACTTGCACTTTCTTACAGGAAATTCTGTGTGTCTTACTAAATTTACCTATCAATGAGCTTCAATCATGTCTATCTTCAAAGTAATAAAAATTATGCCTGCACTAGTTAGCAATGTTATGCACCAGTTTAAGGTACAAGCTTCTGTCATCAGACTATAATAACTTGTGCCAGCTTCTCCTTGAATTATAGCTATTTCTGAAACAAGTTATCTTTTCTACATTCTTTCTGGCTACAGAACGAGATATAACAGTAATCTTTTTGCAATGCCATTTGTAAGCTAAATTTATGTTCCAGATTTGCATATTAAGTGCCTTACTGGTAAAAGCAGCTCTCAAAGACAGCATGTTTATGCTTCCATTTGAGCTCAAATTTGAATGCTAAAGCAAAGCCAAGTGAAAAAAAGCCCAGATTATTTTAGTTCTTTTTATCTTAAGTCAAATATGGATTGCTTATTTTGATTATTGACTAAGCTTCCTTTCTGAGGGGAAAAAAACAACTATTAGCATTTGCCGGCTCTGCCTGGATTTTATTATTTTATGCTTGGCTTGTCTCCTCCACAGCTTGTACTCAGGACTACATACACTTTTAACAATCATAAAGTTTAATATCGCTTCAACACCCCAAAGTCCTATCTAGTGAAGCATATCCAGTTAGTCATCTTTTTTCTTTTTTTTTTTTCATGATCTCTGTCTTCTAATCATCCTTTCTGTTCATAAAAGGAAGAACGTCACTACTAAAAGGATTTTGTTGGTTGCACCTGAAGACATATTCTGACATATATTTCCAGGTTACTCTAACATGAACTAAATATCTCTTGAGAGATTTAAGTCTTGAAGCATAAATACTTACACACACATACAAATGACCAGCAGGAAATTGCTCCTTGTAACGCAAACATCCATGTTTTGAACTGAAGCCCATCCTGCACACCTCCACCATAAGACTATTCTGCCCTCTTTTTTCCAAGTCCCGTTAAAATTTTTACTTTAAATTTCCTGTTCTCAGAGTTGCAGAAAGGAACTTGAAAACAGGTCTTAGAAAGTCAAATCCCATAAATCTACAGTATTAAATTCAAACCACTCTCTGTACTGGTGGGTTAAGGTCACAGATAGAGAGGAGCTGAAGCTTCAGCCTGCAAAGTTACTAGGCACTAAGCAAAATATAAATAACACTCTTCAAAAGAATGAAAGTTTAACCTTATATTTACATTATTTATATATAAATATTTAATATATTTATACTAAATAAACACAAAAAGATAAATAAAAAATGGGAAAATCTGTTACCTCTTGGCTTACACCAGTGTACAAGATGCAATCGCTTTTGTCTTCCATTCACTCTTGAAACAATTATTTTGTGATCCAAGCTTCCTCATTTCACAGAATCACAGAATGGTAGAGGTTGGAAGAAACCTCTGGAGATCACTGAGTTCAGGCCACCCAGGAACATATCCAGGTGGGTTTGGAAAAGTTATACCGGGATGCACGTGCTGGCAGAGGCTGCGGGGTCT
>JANIJG010022410.1:43205-74471 GCA_024611175.1 Megaceryle torquata
GCTCCACAGCATCAGTGGTGATGGTGATGTAATTACCATCAGGGGGTTGGGTTCAATACTGGTTTTGTATATATTTGTACATATTCTATTTTATTATCATCATTATTCTCATTAAAGCTGTTCTTGTTTCCTTTTCTAATCACTAAGTCTCTCTCCCTTATTCCCTTTCTTTTCCCCTTTGGGGAGGGATGGGAGTTAACAGAGAGCATCTGTTATAGGTCTAAGGGGCCACCCTGACCCTAAACCGTGACAACAGGGTATGTGAAGCTGTACAAAGCTTTTTTTCAGAGATGCTACCGACCAGTCTTGTCACACAAACTATCCTTCCTTTTATTCACATTGGAGAATAACCCAGAGGCAGATCAATCAGTTAGGAGAACAGGATGAAAACTGTTATCCATCATTCTTCAATAAGGCAAGCCCAAGAAAAGCAATTAATCATCTTTACTGAAACATAGCTAAATCCATTTCTATTTGCAGATGGATTTACCTGAATGCATCCAGAAAGGTACCTCTCAACTCAGCAAAAAGTTAGAAGTGTGCAAGAAAGCCCTAATAATTGGCTTAATGGAAGACTTAACATTCTTATCACAGTAATATTATCATATCAGTAGGCCTGCATTGATTTTTATTACCCGAGGATTTGGTTTTCAGTCCTGGACATGCTGCAAAAAAATATTCATATAGGTAAAAATTGATATCTTTGTGGATGCCCCACTGCTACTAAAAGAGGAATATTTTGAAAGTCTTCTCAATGTGAAATTTATCGCACCCATTAAGAGAGTGTACTTTCTATAATTACAGCTCTGGGGGAGGAAGGTTGCTATACATCATGATGCCAATATATCATATGTTGAAACCAGTATAACAAGCCATTGCAGATTTAATCACAGAGGACCTTTCCCTTCCCTTTCCATTTCTTTTCCTTTTCCATTAAATCCAGCATGAATCACTGTTTAGTTGTTTGCTTTCAGTTTTAGTGAAGATGATCCAGCACTGAAAAAACATGTTAAAGATAGTAAATTTTCAACAGATGACAAAAGGTACTATGGTCAAACTCGTTAAAAATATGTAGAATACATTAGAGATTTACTGCACTGTAGTCTTATTTTCCATGAAGACTTGTCTTGCATTAAGCCTTTGAGGTCTCCACCGGTGTACTAAAAATGTTTGAATATTTAATGGAATAGAGGTTGAACTTACACGTCAAGGCACAATTTACAGCACTGCACTTGCAACATTGCAGGTTATTCCAGTAGTTTCTGCTCTTTGCCTACCTGGCATGCCTGTAGGATTGGCACCTGTGTGAATTTGATTGCCAGTTAAGATGCAGTGTGGACACACAGTCCTGCAGCCCTAGCAGGTTGTAGTAAATGAAACCTCTGTCCTCAATTTGTGCTGTCCTACCCTTTAATGTAGAAGTAACCAGCCTGTGCTAAATTGAAAAACCTGCAGTCTCTAACTCCTTGTCGGTTCTGCTCTGGCAGTAGTAGTGCTAGCTCCAGCATGCCTTCTGCCCCTTTGGGAAGGTGTTAGGTCTCCAGTGACTGATGATTTATGCCACTGCACTTGTGACTGAAGTACTGGGACATGGAGTGGAAGCACTAGAGAGTAGTGCTGTTAAGTTTAGAACCATTCCCAGCAGGTGGCAGGCACTGTGGTAATCTCATCCAGAGTCGGTAATCACCTTAAAGAATAGTATCAGGGTCACTATATATCAGTATCCAGAGACCACCAGAGCCACGATTTCCACTTTTACTGATGTCAGATCCCTTTCTCACTTGCAAGCTCTCTATAAACATGTGGCAATGTTGGAGATACTCACCAGAACAGTAATTGTAAAAGAAGTAAAGACAAGAAGCTTCCTGTACTGGTGTCAAATTCAAGTAATTTTGTTTGAATGTAAACTACTGGAATAAAGTCAACATGACTTATTCTGTGCTTTTCATTTCAACTCCAGAAGTAGAACTCCTGTATGAACTCTACTCATGATGTATTACCATGTTAGGTATACATGGAATAAAGTATATAATACTTTATAGCCATATGTAATTCATATTTTGACCTTTTTGATGACCAAACATTTGAAATCTGATATGGCACATGTACATGGTCACAGAGAGAAATACTATTTTTTACAACAAATTACATGTAATCCTTAATTGTCACTTTCTATTATGATTTAGAATCTTGGCAATACAAGATCTATCATGAAATAGAACCCTCTTCTATGGTTCAGATACTGAAAGAGCTGAAGAACATAAAAATTACTTTTGGAAAAGAAGTCACAGTGTAGATACATTGTGAACTTAAAATCTATTTTCGGTGGCATGTACACTGGTATACAGTAATCATACTTGCTGTAAGAAGAGACACTTAGTATGCAGAGTGCATCCAAATTAGGGCTGAGATGTTTCCAAACACTCCTATGGCCCTATCCCAACTTCATTCCTCCTCCTCCCGTGCAGCCTTCTAACATCTTTTGCAGTTTTAGATGAGAGCAATTGAAGAGGGAATTTTAACATGTTAAAATAGTAATAAATTATTTAACACATATAAAAAAGAATAACTTAAGGAGTTACTCATTATTAACACTACACTGCTGAGGTTAATTTTGCCATTTTTGATATTTTGCGTTGTTGCTGTGTCATCTTTGAGGTGTTACCTAGTGCAGAGTTTCCCAGCCTCAGCAACTGCAAGATCTACATGTTAATATTGGGTTATTCCTTTCTCTCTCCCTTCTCTTCAACTGCAAGAGCAGATTGCCCCATCATGCAGACTAACATGTCCTAGAAATATATCCCACTTTTTTCTATAGTCCCAGATGCAGGCCCCAGTTGTGCATTGCTTGCAAACACAGGAAGAAGTAATTGCTGCCTGAATATCAGTTCTGTTTTTCCAGTGCACAGATTGGGAACAACCCACAGGACACACTGGGCTCTTGTTTGGACCACGCTGACATGTATGTATGGGAATTACAGTCAATAATGTAAAACAAAACCAGATTCAACTGCTAAGTACATTAGCAGATAAATCAATTTACTAAATATGGGCTTAAGTTTGTGTATGTGCAATTATGTTTAAGTCTGTAAAATGATACTTTTGATCAGGATTCTTCATTTCCAAACACAAATATTCCATTGCACCTGTAAGACATGATGATATCATCAAATGTCATTTTTATACCAGTTGTCCAATTCTTTTTTTCCCTAAGTGCCCTTTGTAATTCTTTGTGAAAATAATTCTATTATCAGGAGCTGTTAATTTACAAAAAGGTATAAAGTGTTGCAGGAATAGGTCTGCTGACGCTGATAATATATGAAATTTGTTTCCTTTGGAGAATAAATTAAAGAAGCAGGTTATATTACCTTACCAGGATGTCATGCTCCTAGACTTCTTCGCAAAGAAAGAATTTCTCAGAAGCAGCATTTAAAAAAACCCCAAAACTATTTTAGTTTCTATTCAGTTATCCATCATAACCTAAGATGTTGACAGCCAGAAAAAGAAAACTATATGCATATGAAAAAAGGTGTCTCTGTATGTGAGAAGCTGGATAAGCACTAAACACAACACTTTGGAAACTAGAAAAATAGCTTATAGGATCATCTCATATATATATATATGCATGTTTGTGTGTATTTTATATATATAAAAATGCTAATATTGCCCATAACTACTTTTAGCAAGGCCAATATAAAGACAGAACACTGATCAAGCCTGAACGCTTCTCGCTATATATTCCTAGGCTTTTTTGGTAGAAAATGTTGCCTATCCTTCTACAATAAAAGAATAACAATACTACTCAAACAGCATTTAAAAAGCTATAAAGAAACAAACTGCATTTTAAATGACCATTAAGAAACATTTCAGATTGCAAGATCAATTCTGCAGCTGAGAAGAGAAATGAAATCCTGCCACTAGACTCATCCAAAATTGAACTACAAAATGGGCTGGAAAATATACTGCTGAACCCTTTGCCAATAGGAAAACATATTAAATCAATGAAAGAATATTTAGGTAATTGAATTTTTATAACTTGAGGTAAGAAAAAGAATGTGATTTTTCATAAACAATGAGCAGCTCATTCTATTTTTTTGATGTAATGATGAAAGCAAAATATCAACATTCCTGCCTATATCCTTCATTTTCCTCTGTGTATCCATCCTTAAGAAATGATCTTTGACATCCCTGTCACTATGAGAGTAACTCATATCTCACATGTACAGAAGAGTTACTTATAAGTTTTGTCAATTAATATCTTTCCTATTGAAAAATACTAATTCATCAAAAACACATCTGGAAAATGTAGCTATATTTATAATTGGATAACTCCTATCCATCAAATATAGATATGAATAAACATTTTTTTCTTTTCAGAATCCCTGGTCAGATGCAACAATGCCCCTCAGGATACAACAGCTGATGTTAAATGATTAAAATGTTTTTCAAATAAATGCACATCTTGTAAAAAATATTAAGGAGGATAAGCATATGGCCTACATATCCTGTCACTTCTTTTATGCTCTATGTCCTACATATACAGTAGTCTGTATTAAAAAAATAGCACCAAGAGTAAAAAAGTGTTTATTATTTGCTGCAGTGTCTACTTTGAAGTTAGAAAAGCATTGTTCTACATTAAATATTAAAAGCTTTGAAAGACTTTAAGGAACCTGTAAAACTGTTCCAAATTAGAATATCATCATCCTTCAGTAATCTCTTGAACAAACAAAATGCATTTATTACTTGTTTCATATTCATAAATGCTATTGGTTTAATTAAAATGTTTGAAAAGTATAAAGCACAGATTTTTTTTCACAACTAAGCTTGCATTAAACATGCAAATGTCTCCTAGCCATGACTTATGGTGAATAATTGACTTAGAGAGAAAAAAAATGGGCAATAATTTACTTCTTATCTGTTTTTCCCTATCAAAAAATCAGTAGAAGCCAGGTGGAGAATGGAACATTAAATGTTCCAAATTCTGAGGATTTTCCAAGTTTGCATAATAAATGTGACAACCCTCCCGCAGCATTCCTTTTATCACATTAGTTCCACAAACCAGTTTATCTGAGTGCATTGTTCACATAGAAAAAATTCTCATTTATTTATAATTGCCTAATCAATTGAAACTTAATTGCATTATGCTGTAAGGACCTTTGATGAAGCTTTAGAAAACTCCATAAACATTAATAATTTGAAGCCCTAATTAATAAGAATTAAAAAAATAAAACTTCAAAAGGATTGAAAAAGCTGATTTTGATTTGTGTTGTACAAAGTATGTGGTACACTTTCATTACCTCTTCAGTTTTTTGTTTATATATTCTTCAGTGAAAAGCAATAATCATGGGGACTTTCTTGGAAGGAGAAGTCTAATTGCATCCAACAAGCATCTTTACTGACATTTAAATTTCCAATAGCTAAAGAAAAATCTTAGCGTTATGTTAATTTTCCAAATAAAATGTTTTGTAATTCAAAATCACTCTG
This sequence comes from Megaceryle torquata, assembly GCA_024611175.1. Classification (NCBI taxonomy): domain Eukaryota; kingdom Metazoa; phylum Chordata; class Aves; order Coraciiformes; family Cerylidae; genus Megaceryle; species Megaceryle torquata. The sequence goes on from JANIJG010022410.1 coordinate 48,690, forward strand.
ATTTATAAAGAAACCCTTGATATAATCAAAGATTTTGTTACTGGAGTATTTTTTTTTAAATAGTCATATTTATCCATGCAAAGATGCTGCTAATGTGGACTGAACTGTGAATCTTTTGAAGTCAACTGAGCTGCGAGAACATAAAGCTGAAACAAATGAGTTAGGAAATCACATGCAGCAGCGCATAAAGTGAGGAATAATACTAAGTGAAATCTGCATTATTGGTCTTATATGTGAACTATGCAGAATTGTGCATAGACAGGGGAAAAACTAACATGTCCCAGTGTAAGAAGAGCCTTTTTTGCCTATCAGGACATAAAAAGTATCAAATAAAAAATGCGTGGCTTTCCACTCTCTGGTCTTCTGCATACCTACAGGCACAAAGCCGTTTACAGATTTCTATTTCACTATTCCCTTTCTCTTTCTCCTCTTAGCCTACATTTGGGGGAAATTAGCCATCAAGATGTTAATATTTTCTATATTTCTGACTGGAAGGTGGTGAATTTACTGACCTGCAATTATGCCCTTTTAAGCAGAGGAGTATATACATAAGTAAGTATCTATTGATCATTTTTGAGGGATTCCTAAATTCACCAAAACACAGAACAAAAAAAAATTCATAAATAGTAAAGGATGTCCAGCATTTGTGCTTCTATGTAACTTCTACAGAAGATATATTTTGTCTGATGTTCTCTAGTCATGAACTGTGAATTTACAACACTGAGCAGATCCAGTAGAGTGTTGATTAATTTATATCCCCTATATGGCCTAGCATCTGAGAGCTCTAATATGCTACTAGTTCTATAAACTCAAAACAAAGACATAGTTACATCTTTTCTATTTCAAGACCCTAGATACTGTGAATGCAGCAAGAAACAAACAGCTAAATACTGTCAAACACTGTCAATACTGTAAAACACTGTCAAACAGAACAACAAGCAAGTAGGTCAGCACAGCAAAGCAGAGCAGCCTCAACACCACACAGTAGTTCGTAAGCATAATGGGAAGCAAAGTTAGGGAAAGTATTTGAAGGCAGTAAATTAGGTGGTGTGATAAAGGCTCCTCACAAATGCACCAGATATTTGGTTTGAGGTAAGGGGAATAAAAAGGACAGATGGGGGAAGCAGATAACTTCTGTTTGGGTAGGGAGAAGGAGATGAGGAGGACTATAGGGCAGATGATGAAATAGGGTGAAACATTGGGTGTGGATAATAATGAAATAAAGAGATTGCAGCTAAAAGGAAATTTGCATAATGCCATACCTCCAGCTAGTGTAGGTTAGCATAATTTTACTGGAGTCAGTAGAGCTAAGCCATATAGAAAATAAAGAAATAAAATCTATTTCCTGTGTAGAAATCACTCCTATTATTGTATATTTTTTTCTAAGGTAGATTTTGACTCTTAAGCGACCCCAGCAAATCAGGACTAAAAGTAATGCTCTTACTATAAAAAGTAATCCCAAATAACAAAAATCTCTGACAATATTTTAAAATCACCTATATCTATAAGAAGATAAGGTAAAGAGAGATTTACTTGGAATGTATATGTGGCCTTCTCCACAGTATAGCTAATATACGTGCAGTACAAAGATTATTGTTTAAACTGACTGTAACCCTTTAGATTAAAGGAGAATAATATGGTAATTGCATATAGTATTGAAAATGTCAAAATAATGTGAAGAGATCAACAGAGCATAAATTCCACTAAGTGAGTTTATGCCTACCAAGTAACAGGTCTGCATGATGTAAGAAAACTCAAAGAACTTCAACAATAAATGATGGGGAACAAAAATATAAAATGAGATACTATGATTTAAAAACAATTCATTTAAAGTGAAAGGGGATGTTTGTCTGATTGATTGTAGTTCATTTCCATCACAGTTTACAGCCAAGTTTTAATCAATCAAACATGACTGGTAACTAGAAATAAAGAACAGAAATCAGTAGGACTGATCAGTACTCCAGATATTTATTGAGATTTGAATTTTCAGATTTAAAGACTGCTTGAATCAGGATTTGGGTAGGGTATACTTAAAGTCATACTACAATATGATTATACTGTACATGAAAATGTATGACAACTTTTAATTCATAGCTATAATATTCTACCTTTATTCAAATTCTAGTAAGAGGCTCCTCAACAAATTCTTCTGCACAACACTTAACATCATTTAGCACTCTCCATCATTTATCAGCAGTCCTGGTTAACAGGGGAGATCCTGGACAACTGGAGGCTCGCCCAAGTGACACCCATCTAAAAGAAGGGCCAGGAGGAGGATTCGGGGAACTACAGACCTCTCAGTGTGACCTCGGTACTATGGAAGTTTATGGAGTGGTTCATCTCGGGTGTTCTCATATGGCAAGTGCAGGACAGTCAGAGAATCAGGCCCAGCCAAATGCAGGTCCTGTTGGAGCAACCTGATCTCATTCTATGACCAGGTGACCCATCTAGTGGATGGGGGAAAGGCTGTGGATGTTGTCTACCTGGACTTTAGTGAAGTCTTTGACGCTGTCTCCCACAGCATTGGGCTGGAGAAGCTGGTGGCTCATGGCTTAGAGAAGTGTACTCTTTGCTGGGTTAAAAACCATCTGGATGGCCGAGCCCAGAGAGTTGTGGTGAATGGATTTAAACCCAGTTGGCCAGTTAAGCCAGTACATGCTTGTGAAGGCAAAATATACCTAACATGGCCTGAAAGCTACTCTATCCCATTGTATGATATGCAATTAAGGGACAGGTTTTCAAGATATGGTTGGTGGTATTGTCTTTTTTAGCACACAAAAAAAAAAAAAATCTAAAATGTTTTAGGGACACGTAAACCAGAATTAATTAGATTCTGCATGAAGAAAGACTAACTGTAAAAGGTATACTGCCTAACAAAGTGTATGGTTGCTGTTGTTCTGATGAACTGAACTCAATCCAATATAAGTGGAATGAACAAAGATCACAATTTATATTGCTAGATTTCCTTCACCCTCTCAGTTCTGAAAAACTGAACCAATATTTGTTCCTCCTTGCCAAAAAGACACCTGTCATTCTTCAGCCATTAACTCCAGTTTCTCGTTTACAAATACAGCACAGCTCAAATTGCAATACACTGCTTTTTTAGAGTGATGAAAGTAAGATCCAAGTGAAGCAGTACAGAAGTATCTTCTATATTTTGCAAATCTAAAAATATTCACTTCCATTTCTTTAAAAGATTATTTTATAGAGTGGAATTCCCCTGAAAAGCTGCTTACCCATCAGTCTCTGACTCATCATTTCTTGCCACCACTTCTTCCTTTGCAAATGATACCTGGAGGTGAGTATTATTGGTTCCCTTGTGTAATGGCACCTTTTTTCTATAATATTCTTTAAAATAGAAACTCAATTGTCTGATATAGAGAACCAGACCAAAGCAGTTCTCCAATAAATAAAAAGTTGCACATCTTTTGTTGACTTTTAAAGGACTATTGTAATTGTAGAAACTATTATCTCCATGTCTGTAAATATATCTAAATTCATCTTTTGGGGTTGTGAGATAATTCACATCTTGAATCAAGAGGTGATGCAGATCCATAAATTAACCAAATATATAACTTCTGGTTGCTAAAAGACAGTGATACAGAAAAAAAACCCAAACCAAGACAAAACACCAAAACTAACCAAACAACAACAAAAAAAAACAGCTGCTGAAAAACTATCCATGTCCCTGCATAGCTAACAGAAGTCAAAGGATGTATTTAAAAAAAAAACCCTTATAACTGATTTGTGAACAAACTACTTTTATCATTCCGACTCCAGTTGTCTTGGGCAGAATGGTGAACTTCCTGGTCCTTCCAAAATGGAAGTTTTTTCCAAAATACCGAAAATAAAACAGCAGGTGGAAAGGAAAATGGTGCATCAAAGCACTGAAAAAAGAAGTATTATAACTACCTGCATGCTTTTCTGAACTTCTAAATTATTATTAGTTTTTTCAAAAAGAAATAAAGATGATTTTTCAATCCTTGCAGTTTTGCAGTGTAAGATCTTTCTCACGCATTCAGGCATGGTAACTGCAGTTAACACACTTAAGAAGGAGCTGTGGCTCCTTTGGCTCTCTCATACTATTAGAGTACATTTAGGAAAAGGAGGCTGGAGAATATTCATTCTAAGCTCATTTCATGTCAAAATGCTTCATTCCCACTGAGATCAAGAGTCCCCGATAAGTTCCACTAGGTTAGAGTTTGTATGTACAAATTGTGTTAGTATGTAAAACAATATATGACAGACCAGATCACTTGGGCTAAGATTTCATTCTGAAACATTTCAGAGAACCAACAAAGAGGAAAGGTTTATCCTTTGCTGAAATAAGAAGTTCACAGTTAACCTTTCAAGTATAAGAAATGATACCCAGTGCAAGAAAAAGATGTTTGCTTCTCTAAGTAAAACCACACTTCAATATGGAGTTACAGTCAGCTTTCTCTTAAAGAAGGAGTAAGTAGATTACCCTTGTGGGAAGGAAAGGATTAAAATTGTCTGGAGATTGGTAGACTTCAGAGGAAAAACTGACTGCAAGAAGTAAACTGTTAAAACAAGAAAAGTATACTCTAATGAAGGATACTCAAAGGAGAGTTTTGTTTAATAGGATGCAACCAGAACCATAATAATTGCACAATCTGTTTCTCTGCCTGCCACCATGTTAGATCCCAGCTAGCTGAAGGAGACAGAGAGTTTTCTCCCTCCTTAAAGTAATTTAAGTACATTTATCTTTCAATCTTTGCCCATCTCCTATTGAATTTCAATACACTGTGTTGTCAGCTTGCAGCGTTATTAATTCTTCTATTTGCACATTATTTTACCCTGACTGGAGTTTAAATCATCTAATGTGACTGGATAACCTCACCAAAAAGTCTTGCAAAGGTAGGATAAGGAAACAATAAGCAAGATGAGATTATTTTTCTACGCTTTATACAGTTTGGAAGCTAAATGAAAGTGGGATTTAATACTGAATGAGTTACAGGAGGCATAACAGACGCTTTAGGCAAAATAATTTAGAAACACATCTACTTAAAAGACGAAGTTGCAATAAAACATTCCCACACCATTAACCATAGGTTGCACACACTTTATATAAAGAATCCATGATGAAGAAATGCTTGCTATAATAAAACTGCATATTCCAGATTGCAGCGAGGAAGCAGTGACAGACTGTAGGACTCTTGAAACTGAACATGTTTCACAGCTATGTTTCAAATTCCTAAAACTTAATTTAAGAGGTTTTCAAGGCAGCAGAAATTACTTTGCAGTAAAACTAACAGTGCATGCCCATTTTGTACACAAGGGAGGGAATAACGCAGCATAGCAGAGCTAGAATGACTCACAGCCCAAAAGCAAGACTATAGGAGATAGAATCTGTTAATGAGCCTCTCTTGAGAAAGGGGAAAGCTATCATTTGAGAGGTAGACAGGATATTCCTCAAAAATAGGAATAACTTCACATGCCTTGTATCCTGTTTTGAAATTTGCATGAATTCAAAATTATATAAATCTGTAAACAACTGTCAAATGTTTTGAACTTAACTTAGTTTTTGAAAGTGCAGTGTTGATGCCAATGAAAGAGAAGCAGAGCATCTAATAGCTTTGAAATGGCCGTGTCAAGATTTTTAACAATGTCTGCAGATCAGTGCTTGTCAACTTAAAATTCCAGGCAATTCAATGAAATCCTACCACAAGAAGTGATATGTTGAGATAATTATAACCTAGTGCAATACACTTCTAAACTTTCCTGAGACACTGTTCACTCTTTATATTAAGGAAAATAAAAATAATAAAAAAAAAAAAAAAACCCAAACAACAACAACAACAAAACCCCACAGTGACCTAAACCTAATGTGACTGCACCAATCTTTTTGAGTGACTGGTATATTTTGCCAGTAATACCTAGAAGAATTTTTGAGAGAGGATAGGAGCAGCACTGATGCAAAGGGGAAATGAGGAAGAGTAAACAAAGCATCTGCAATTAATTTCCTGTAGTTGGTACTGCTTCCCATCCTATATTTCTGTCTTGGTATTATTTTCTTCACGTATTCCCCCAGTAACTGGAATAATAATGGTGCACAAAGGAGAGATACAGAGTTGGCATAAAGGTGCAAAACAGTCCAGGATGTAGTCTTCCTTTTAGGACATTTGGAGAGTCATAATTCTAGACGACATTTACAGCATTGTTTGTCTTAACTATTTAGGCTATTATAGTGCGCATTCTCATCTAACCTGCATTCACACAGGTCCATAAAGATGCCAGCTATGACCAAAAACAAACCCGAGAGTGTTCTCACAAACTCTCCTCACCCGAACACCTAATCGCTGCTGCTGCTGCTGCCTGATCTATGTACTAAAAAAAAAAAATCCATACAGCAGAAGCTTGCAATTAACCCTTACTCAAAGGCCAAAAAATCCACAAAGATCTATAATAATTTTGTCTATCCACAATTATCATTGATTACATTACATGTAGGGACAATTCATAGTAGAATTAATTGTCCTGAATTAGAATTGAACCAAAGAATCCCTTAAGCCCAAAATGTAACGGTTGGTAACTCCCATTACTCTTTACACTTGCTTGACTAAAAAGCATTGCACTGTAGGGTATGGACTCTCCTATTGCTTACAAAGTCAATGCTTATGAAATATAGCAAAGGTAAGTGGCCAGGAAATTTTTACAACTATAACAGTGTAAAGACAGTGTTTTGAGTTCTGTTTCTTAAAAAGAACCTAACAAAAATGGAAGCACAATGATTTTTGCTGATGAGAAGTTAACAAATCCTTGTTTAATGTGAAGGCTGAATTCAGTATAGGAATATTGATTTAATGTTTATTCCAGAAAAGAAAACACTAAAGGGATAAAAAATAAGCAATCAGAAGTCTGAACTTTTGTTGAGTAAGAACCCTTGTGGGTAGTCTGCAAGCCATTAAACACCCATTTCAGAAACAAATAAAACTGCTGTCTTTTTAACATTCAAATCTGCCTAGATCTCATGGTCAGTTAGAAAATTACACAGCAGATTTTCCAATATGCTTTTTGTTTCTAAAGTCTGATGAATCACAGAAATCTAGTAGAAACATTTTATTGCCCTCCAGTGAATCATAATTGCCTTTCTTCTGCTAAGCCCTGATCACTGCAAAACCACCAGACACTTACGCCTGTGTCAGCTGAAAGCAAGCTCACCAGTTCCAATTTTGTAGTGTTTAAGAAGCATATTTTGACCCTCCGTAAGTACATAAAACTGATACAGAGGTCCACTGAAGCCCACACACTTCAGCACCCCTGTCAGAAGTGGGTGGTTTTTTTCCCTACTGTCTTTTTCAGATTGAGAGTATTTCTATTATGTTTTTCTTTATTTATTCTATGCCACATAATCCAAAGGTTATATGGAAGATCTTTTTCTAGAGTTTAATTTATTGTTCAACAATTAATTGTCCTAATTTTACCATTCCATGGAAAAAGAAAAGTGGCACTACCTGTGCACCCACTGTGCTGAGAAACTTTCTGGTTGTATAGATATACTCAAGAGTTCCCATTGCTCTTTTCATTTTGTTCACAGACTCAGTGATTTCATCCAAAGTCTTGTGACTTTTACCTTCTAGTCACAAAACTTACATGATTATTTGACACATTTTAATGCCAGTTTGAGACTCCTGTTAATTACTCTGACTTGCTGCTGACAGTGTGTTGATGTGATCTTTATTCTTATGCTAGTCCTCATTTTTAAGGAACATTTTAAGGAGTTTATTGTACTCATTATTCTTGTTATTACTTATGTATTTTTATGTATAATTTACTGGTGGGGCCAGTAAATAGCGCAAAACATCAAGAGAATTAAAATGTTAAGAGTAGTGCATACTCAGTTCTTAAAATTCCTTTTTCTTGTAGTCTATCAACAGATTGTTGCTTCTTAATGGTTGTACAGTTAAGAAGATGAATCACTCCTTTCTTGACACATTTTGCCAGCATCCTTATTGAGAATATTCAGCATAAAGTTACTATGAGTGTAGCTCTCTGAATCTCACCTTCATAGCCTGTAATAAGCCAAATATGTGGTCCGCGTTATTTTTGTCATCCCTTGAAATATTTTCTGTTACTGTTCCAGACATAATTCTCTGGATATTAATGTCTTAATTGCTCAGAGACACATGCATTTTTATTATTGCTTTTCAAATGTTTAAAAAAGGCAGTTAATTAATAAAGACTTTACTCAAAAAAAGTACAGTCATTCACCTCTCTTCAAAGTAGAACATGTTTTTCTTGAAATATCCTTTTTCAGCATCCTTCTACTGGAAAGGTTGCTTTGGGAGAAATGAACAGCAGTACAGAGAGAATTCATTGCCAAAGATACTCCTATTCACCCTATTCTTTCTTTTACACAAAAGCTAATAATCTTTTATGTTTGTTTTTGTTTGTTTGATTGTTTATTTTGTTGGGGTTTTCTTGAGAAAACATCAAAGTTTAAGCTCTGACTTCATTGTAAGATGTACAGGTGGAAAAATACAGGTGACTTTAAGATCTGAGATGCTTAACGTAATCTCTCTATGATCTGGAGGTCTGGGGCATGCAACCAGGTGGCTACGTAGACTACTTAGTGATCAAAGGAATGAGGAGCCCATCGCACTATCTATAATCTAACACAACATAGCATGACAGAGGACATCACTCCATTTTGCAATAGATCAGGGACAGGAAAGAAATATTCTTAGTGCTGAGCATTACGTAAATCCGCATCACAAGGATGGCTCTGCTCCAGGAGCTCATATTTTATACCTGCTGCTGGGTTACTTGTAAGGCCGACCAAAGTCCAGCTGTTCAGGAAAGCAAACCTCTTGCTTTTCCTTGCCTGAGATGGCACCTCTTGCATTAGCCTCTGGGTAAAGATACCTTTATTGGAGGCATGCCATTTGCAGTACAGAGTGACTGCTGTGCTCTAGAGGGATATTACACATTTCCTCAGATGCCTAGCATCCAACAACGGTTAGTTAACATGCACTAATGGTACTTCGCAGAGCAATTATTAAATTACTTTGTTCTACTGTAATGACCAATGATTAAACTTTCATAACACTGGCATTACATACTTTATTTATTGAGATCCTATACTTATTAAATTATTGGGAGTGCGGGGAGGGTCTTAATAGAAACAAATTTGTGCAATTATCTTTCAAGGTCAAAAGCTGTCTCCTGCTGTGAAAGTAGGTAAAACACATGATAATTAGTTAAGTTTTCAATGTTTAATCTTTGCATTGTCTACATTGTCTAAAACCAAAGGTTGCATAGTTTCCTAAAACACCTGCATGCCACCCAAAGAAAAACACAAACACAGATAGCTTATCAGGGGCTGTGAAACAGTATAGGAACAGTGGACTTGAAAATAAAATTTCCAATTTAATTTGAAGGTGTGTAGAGAGACTGGAAATGATCACGTCTGTGACAGTAGCATGCTACACACACACAGAGTACAGTAGGTACAAACTGATGTATATAATCATAGAACCATTAATGTTGGAAAGCACCTTCAAGATCAAGTCCAACCATCTACTAAATATTATCAGGAACACTAAAACACGTCCTGAAGTGACACATCTCTACATATTTTAAACACCTCCAGGGATGGTGATTCCACCACGTCCCTGGGCAGCCTGTTCCAATGCCTCACCGCTCTCTCACAAATAATAAACCATTGGAAGGAAATTCTCATACAGGAAGTACTGCCTGGTGTGAACAGTTCTGCTGGGAGAGATACTATTTAACAAATAACGCCAAAAATGTAATACATTTGGTTCAGCAAATTGCTTTAAAGCTTTGGATAACAAATGTATTCAGAAAATTGTTATTCCTGCCTATATCCGGGGGCGGATACTTAACTCAAAATCCCTTGAAGTAAAAGGGAATGTAGCATGCAAAATTTCAGAGATGATATTCTCCTGTTCCTTGCATTGGTTTGGTAATTGCAGTGCTGACTATGGCTTTGCAGAATTTGCATTTCATATTTGCTTATGGTATTACTTCATGGACAGTCTTTCTTTTGGAAATTAGTCTGTGCATTAGTAAAAAAAGCATGTGATGACCATTGTTTTGCTGAAGTGCACAACTCAAAATTAAGCAAAACAGTTCTATTTCTTACATTTTAAACAGCTCCCAACATTAAGGAACTCAGGAGACCATTAAGTCCAGAAATTTTAAACAACATTTCTATTTTGCTGCAGCTCCATGCACTAAGATATCTTAAAATTAAAAGCAGATTATTTCAGTATGTTATGATAACAAAAAGTTGGCTTGTGGGACTTTATGCTGTTCATCTATATTCTGTAAAACTACTACATTTTGAACCAAAAAGCTCATGATTGCTCATAAATTCTCTGTTACTGTACCTTTGTTACTGAAGAGGACATCATTTGAGGTGCCATTTAAATTTTAAAAAAGTACCTGAATGTCTATTTAAGGATTTTATTGCTCCTTCTACTTGCCAACATCTGGCGTCATCATGCGCCTAAACTCTGTTCCAGTAAACATCCTAGTATCACCACTTCAAGGGAAAAAGAGAAAAAAAGAGCCAGCCAACTCAAAATCCTGTTACAGTGCTGATTTCTGGAAGGCTTGAAAACTTGCAAGCACAGCAGGCTGTGGGAGTTTTCTTTGTTAAATGGCTACCAGGCTAAACAAGCAAATAGTTATTGTAAAATTATAAAATGGAATGAAATGAGTAAGAGTTCTTTGGAAAAAAAAAAAAAAAAAAAGCCAAAAGAGTATTAAATTATTTTATAAAGCTCTGAAATGAATAGGAATTTTCCTGATTTGCAGGTTCTGGGTTTGGTAAACAGGAGGTGAGCTGTCAGGAGCCCCGTAGAGATAGAAGGACTGGAAAATAGGCACATTATAAAATAGTCCAGATAGCTTAAGTATAACTATGAACAGTCCAATTAATCCACGTAATAGGTCATCACAGTGCAACCTCTCCAGAATGCTCTCATAAACCATGGAGTTACTGACTCTGCATGTTCATTAGTGTGTATACACACAACTTTAAAATAACAACACGGTTAAATAGATTTTGTCCTTAATTGCGATTCACTCTGTAGCTAGAAGACTAAACATGGCATATTCATGGCATTTTTGAAATGGCAGAATCATTTTTGCTTCATTAAACAATCTGATATATTTTCTACAAGCCCAAGCACTTCTTATATAGCATAGGAACATATGTATCTGACAAAAAAAAAGCATTTCAGGGGGCAAAACTAAGCAAAATAATTTCAAGATGGTGGTGAAAACGAAAATAGTTATCAATTGTAAGGAGCCTCACAGCATCCTAAAGGATTTTAAAACTAGGAAAAAAAAAAATCCTTTATGTCATTCAACTGTGCTATATATAGGCTTTTGACTTTTCTATGATGAGAACACTCAAAAGCATCCTGTTGCATCTCTTTTTTTAATATAATGAAATACTTTTCTCCGTCATGTTCTTGTAGGGCTGAGACTCTCTAATCCCTTCTTTGTTTCCCCGTGCCCCTTCCAGAGTATTTCTTGACACTTCCATCTTTAATATCAGCATAAATTAAAAAGATTCAGGGTGCCGTAATTACAGTTTCAAGTACTCTCTAGGAGAAGCATCAGAGTTTGCTGAAAAAAAGAAATGTACTTTTTTTCTAAAATCCCTGCAACTCTACTGAATTTTTCATGGTGAGATGGTGTGACTGATTTTTGTGCCAACACCCTTTTGTTTTACCAAACTCTTGTTCCATCTAAATATGGAGATGACCAAGCAAATGTAAAAGGATATGCTTGGAGTTTTGGACTTTAATACATTTGATATATTTAAACGCAGCTTGTGCAGGGGAATTCTAGGTCAATTTCAACTACGTGACATGTTCTCGGCCAAACAGAAGAACTAATTAAACTCTCATTCTAGGTACCCCAGTGTTAACAATCAAAATCTTCAAACACCAGTTGCCTTAAAGTGACACAGTGCACAAGGAGAGAGCTGTGGATATAGTTTACCTTGACTTCAGCAAAGCTGAAGAGTGGGCAAAACTGCAAGAGTGGGCTTGTATGAACCTCATGAAGTTTGACAAATGTAAATGCAAACTTCTGCATCGGTCCTGGACAAAAGTTTAGGACTAGGTATATAGACTGTAGGCTGGTTGGGTTGGTAGCAGCTAAAGGATCTGGGGGATAGATTGCTGAAGGCTTATTAGGTAAGAAATGGGCCAGTTGCTTCTTTTCAGTGGTGCCCAATAATAGGACAAAGGGTAAGAGGCACAAACTGGAACACAGGAAGTTCCATCTTGAGATCTGCAAAAATTCTTTACTGTGAGGGTGGCAAAGCACTGGAACAAGCTGCCCAGAGAGGTTGTGGAGCCTCCTTCTCTAGAGACTTTAAAAACCTACCTGGACATGTTCCTGTGTGGCCTGCCCTAGGTGATCCTGGTCTGGGAGGGGGGGTGGACTCGATTATGTTGAGAGTCCCTTCCAACCTCTGCCATTCTATGATTTTATGATTCTTAAATTTTAAAATTGTTTACTGTCCCTTTGGCCCCAACAAGAGTCACTAGTGCTAAAATATACAACTGGTTAGTTGAATGTACCTAAATATGTAGTCTGCATGCTAAACATGAGAGAACAGATTAGGAAATCATAGAAACTAATAGTCATGATGTTTATACAAATGCTTAATCTATTGAGGAAGAGAGATCAGTTAAAATGAGTTGCTGGGCAACTCCACTCTCCTTCCAGCTGGACAAGTTGAAGAAGAAACATCTGGAACAGGAAGAGCCTTCCCCTTGCAATCCCTGCTATTCCTTCTTCTGCCTTTTCCACTTCAGCAATAGTCCAATAGATCTTTCAGCCCAGAAGACAAAGTGGGGAAATGCTGTGAGACAGTTTTTTCCTTCAAGCTAGAAGTGGAAAGATGACAGATTTTAAAAGATCTAGTAGCTCATCATCACTAGTCCCCATCTCAATTAGGACAGATAAAAAATGGAAATGAAATAAACTCTAATGAAGCCTCCACTTTCTTCCATCTCAGAGCTGTCTGCCTGAAGGATATTCAGACATCTCTGAGCAAAGAGCTATGAGGTCCCAGGTTTCTGGGCTCACTTTCTTCTTTACAAGGGCCATTACACTGATCTGAGTGCTTCATTTGTTTTTCTTGTCACTTAAAGACTTATATAAAGGATGTTATCATTACAAAAGGGGGTCACTCATGTCCTAAATTATGTTCTGATCATTTAATCTGATGTCAACTTAATGCTTGCAAAAGACTTAAGATTTTTTTTTTTTTTTTTTTTTTTTTTTTTTTTTTTTTTTTTTCTTCCATAATTGATGTTACGCAGGTAGTCTAGACATGAAAGTTAATTGTCCAGGAAGGTGGTTAGATTGGCCTAAATACACTGGTTCTTCGAGTGTGAAAATGAGCTCATGTCCAGGGAATACATTTAAACCTCATGATTTCAATGTCTGTGATAGTTACACTTCCTGGGAAAACCATATACAACAGACCTTTAGAAATAACAATGTCATAAACAGCCCTATCGGTATAGGAAGTGACTGAGGTAAGAGCAGGCAATATTGACATTTATAGACATTTAAACAAATGTGCAAAAGATCTGGTAAATTCATTTTACAGAGACACAGTTCTCTTCAAACCCCTGCTCATATATACTTTTTGGTCTTCTTATTATAAAGATAGCTTTGCTTCCATATCTGAAAGCAAATCTATGTTTGGAAAATTCAAGATGGGCATTTTAGTTCAATCATTTGCTTCAGGCTTAACAGATGAAAAACCTTCTCTAGTACTCTGTAGGTAGAAATCTGTTTTTTTTTTTCAAGGAACTGTTTATTCATCTATGTACAACTGAACTAAACTAAACTACAATATCAATAACCTTCAATAACTGTATGCATTCCTGATGCTGATTTTAGCAGGAAACAGGTGACTAACTGTCATGGATGAAAACCAGACAGAAAACAGCTATGAGCAACTATCAAAGAATTAAAATTTTTAAGACTGCATCAACAGTAGTTTGATTGCAAAGGTAAATATCATTTCCTATGGTAAATTATAAAACCTTTGTGACAATGCTACACATTTCAAAAATCAAAGAAAATTCATTTTGAATAGATATTTAAAAATAAGAACAAGACTGAACATGCATCTTTTTTTGTAGGTAGTTCTGGGTATGTGACAATCTCCATCAAGACTGAATTTGGGAATTCAGTTGCTCACAGACTTCGTCCTGTACCATTTCAGATGCACAAGTTTGTATGTTTTAGCCTAGGGAAAAGGATAAAACCAGTAAATCCCCCATGAAATCTCATGACCATTCTCTCAGAAAAGCTATACATGTAACTTTGTTGCAACTTCAAAACAGTTATGTACATATATAAAATCTTTCTTATACTACAGGAATGTGAAATTGAGAGTTATGGACAATTATTTATACTGCACAACATGAGTTGTAACAGGAATTTTTACATAAAGTTTGGTTTTTGAATAAAATGTCATCTGAAACCAGACGAGTTCTGCTCTGAGTTTTGCTAAACTCAGCTTTGCCCAGTGATGGGCTTTCCTCTTTCATTTATTGTTAATTCTCATTACCCTCTTCCTTTAGGCTTTGAATGCTTCATGTATGTATGAACAAAATCTTTATGAGTGAATCACACATTCTGCTTATTTCCATATGGCAAAGGAATTTAATAGAGGCTTCTAGATGTCTGATTTGTCACTCTCTCAGAGCTGTTAAGTGCCTGCCACCTAAACATCCCTCACAACCAGTCTCATCCTCTCCATTTTCTCTGCTGTTTTTCCAATATTTTCATATAAAAGAAGTAGGACATCCTCACCGTGATCATACTCAAAAGGGAAGCATGGAGGACTCCAAATCCAGACAGCATGATGGCTGGAAGGCAGACAGCTGTATGCCGTAAGTCTCACAGAAAGAAAAACACTATCTGTGGCCTGGAGAGCTCTCCCTGCTGTGCCAGGACTTCTCAGCCATCCCAGAAGGCAGTGATGTGACATTTCTATCCGCTCTACCCTGTCTGCATGCAGGGCCTATTAAACATGAATCCCAAGCCTTAGCTTCATATTTGATAGATTTCATTGGCTTGTTTCAATCATAATCTTAAATATTGTATATTTGAATTTACTAGAACTTGCTTCCAATTCTATTTCATTCCTAAAGAATTCCTTTAATATAATGTTGGGTTATTAAGTTAATAGACTTCTTCCTCGCAGCTAACGCCAATTGCTGAAAACGTACTGGCTGAAGCCCAAGGGGCTTTCACATGCGATGTGCAGTTGATTGTGCGATTCAGTTTAGCAGTGAGAGACAACAAACAAGTGTTCGTGAGAGATAACATATGCTTTGTGAGTGTTGTCAGAAAGAAGGTGAAGCCCTGTGCTTTCAACATGTGGTGTGTGTTATCACACATTAACACAAGCCTTGATATATTTTACACTGATTAAAATGCATATAAATAAAAGTCCATCTATTTATTATTGAATAATTTGCTAATGAAAAGCTGAGGAACTTAAACTTCTTCAGCAAGTGGTTTCCCCTGAGCTGTAGGGGAAACTGAGAAACATTGAGGCTTCACATTTTTATATCATGTGTATGTATTGTTTTCTCTTGTATACAGTTCAAATTTTTTACGCTGCTGTATTTATAGGCTTGGAATGAAAAAAGCACTATACATCAATATCCAGATGTAAAAAATTCTATTTTCAATATACAATACAGAATAAATATGATATTCTACCTAATGAATTTTTAAGTTGTTTTTAAATAGTTTGCAAAGTAGCAGCTGAGTTATTTTTATGTGACCTTGGGTGAGAAAAAGACCCAGTCTTTAGCTATCAAATTATTTCTCATTAAGCCTTCTGCTGCTCAAAAAAAATCAAATTTTCAAGATGAACAACTGTAACTGTCCCTAACTTTCACCTACTTACATAAGCATGCTTCTGCTCTGAAGACAAAAGTTTAGGAATGATGATGAATAGGCAAGATATTAATCTCATGTTCATGTGTTGATTTACGGCATCCCAGTTAAGCATTTGTGTAATCCTTTCCTGTATCTAAATTAATGTATTTTACATACTTTACACATATGAAATCAAGAAAGTATCTTTTTTGCCCCTACCTTTAAACCCTAAGTCTCAGCATGTTCTCACAATAACACTGTCGTATTTTTTTAATATTCTCAGAGAGTAAGGTATGTGAGAGATCATGCAATGAGGATGTGTACAGACAAACAGCTCCCATTGAATTCCTGGGCCAAGTTCAGCAGCTTAGCACGAGCTGGTCAAAAACACAAGTTAGTGACAAAGTCCCACAGACAGATCAGAAATACGTGCTTTGTGAACTACTGCAATCACGGAGAACATGAAATATAACAGGAAAGAAAAAGATATGGTTGTAAACTTAAGACATAAGCCAAAAGTGTGGGAAAAATAAGATGAAGACATATTTGAACTAAATGTCTGTCCTGCCATAAATCATGCTGTCTAGCCACACCATTCCCATGACATTCCAGGATCGTTGTAGACCTGGCTGAAAAAGCAGCTTACCTCACAGACCTGAGTAAAAATTGCAACTGTCCACATCAAAGAGATGTGTATTCCACCAAATCCTAAATTAAAGCATATTATAGCATTTCACCATTTCAAACTATTTCCATCTAAACTTGTACTACCAATAAGTTATTGGGAAAACACCACCATGATGTATGCACATCCATTAGTCTGACAGCTGGCTCAGAGAACAAAGAGCAAATGTATACTGACCTACTTTCTACTGGCAATGTGTTAACAAAGCCAAACAGCTGTGCTTGTTCATAACACTGGAATATGTAAATTAACTTTCCTCATGCCTACAAATGCACTTGATATTTTACATAAAACCCAGAACATGCATTTAAGAACTCCATACCTGGTGCTCAATGCTAAACTTCAGTATACACACTGGAGGCTTAGGTTTCCTGAGTGAGGGAAGCAAGACTGCTTTTTATGCTTTCCAGGTACATGCAAGTAAAGCTTTTCTTTTATAAAAATCACTGCACTTTTTCCTCAATTTGGACATTTGGAGATACTGTCCCTTCTGCACCAAGAAATTCATTATGAGGAGGATACAGAAGTGACTCAGGTTCCAGGTGAGCTGCCACTGCACTGGGCTCAAGCTGCTGCATTTCTGAATTACAACCTAGCACAGCAGTTCTTCTAACTTGCAACTCCTTGTCCTGCCTCTTAAGTGTTGAAATCAGAGAGGCAGTGAAAAGCATCACATTTTATTCAGATTCACACTTTTTATGCTGTTGTGAAGCTGATCCTAAACACTGTGTAACAGCTCAGATATCATCACAAAAATCAGTTCTCCCTCACCCCTTTATCATCATCAGTCAATGGGAGCATAGAAAAATCTAGATGGCATTGGAGCTATGAATCCTGAGAGGCTGTCAAACATCAGATGATGTCTTCTTCATGTTTTAATGCAATCAGGCTTGCAAACAAGGTCTTTACCTAAAGTTTTTACCTGGAAACATAAATCTGTTTTATAGAATCTGAGTGTTAAAAGTTCCTGGTGTTACAGTTTGGTCATCTGATGGATATTCTAAAGGGTAGAATAGTTTACAGGAATAGTGCATTTAATCATTCTAACCACTGCTCAAAACCTTAATGGTAATGTATTTAATTATATTTACATGTGTATATAGAACTACAAATTTAGCTTTAAACACCTAATCAGTTATTTTACATATGGTATCATATTAGAAATATTCCTACTTACAGAACATCTAAACAACAAGGAAATTTCTGGGAAACTGTGGGTTTTTTCTACTTTTTTTTTTTAAATCAAAGGTGTCCAAAGCAATCAGATACGCACAAGAATATATATGTCTCAATTAATTTTTCTTTGTTTAGGCAGTTATTTGTAACTGTTGCACCATGGCAGACAGATTACAGGCTTACTTATAGCACCTACTTAGTGCATTTGAAAGAATTCATTTTCTTCCTCTTCCAAAAAATTCAAAATGAGATAGTAATGTTACTATAATGTTACTATTAATGACACAGCACATTTTCCTTCAGTAAACCATGTACTACATCCCACAAGCTCTATTTACATTTAAGTTGACAAAATCTCATCATCTGTGCAAGGTGCACATAATAATAATTGCACATAACTGTCTTCTTGGAATCTTTCACAGGTCTGAATCTGCAACATTTTGTTCTGTTCTTTATATAACACTTTTATATGCAAACAGTGTATACATAATTGTGTATATAATATGATATTATATATGTTTTATTTTTTATACCTCTGACTGGAGTAATTATACATGATGCATACAATGAAAAGAAAAGCAATCTCTGGGAAGTATGGAGGTCTCCAATGAGTTTTTATAGCATTCAGATACCAAAGTTCTTCCAGTTTTACCTGTACTAAAGAAGTTCTTAGAGTAACAAATTCTAATGAACGTGCTTTAGCCTTCTGTCCTTAGAGCCGTACATGGCATTACCTTTCACACTGTTAAGAAATCTCATAGCAGTGATTGCTTTTGATCCTTTCTCCTTCTTAGTTTCAATAGCACAACTTGTTCTTCCCCCCCCCCCCCAAAGGAAGCTGAAGAACTCTCTGATCTGTAATTGCATGACGTTCAGGACAACTGAATTTTTTTTTTTACACACAAAGTTTTTACAATGACCTCTGTGACTGTGATATAATGGCATTGTCTTCTCAGGCAATAATTTGTGCTGAATGTGATGGATGAAGATACAGAGAATAGTATTTTCCTTACAAAAGGATATAGGTGCAGAACAAATCCCCACAGACTTTGCAAAGAGAACCACAAAAAGCAAAATAATGTGCACTTCTGAAATTATTTGAAAATAAGGAAGCATATAGATAACTGAAAGGCACATTGAAAATGGATGAAGAAATGCTGAAGAGGAGGAACAATCTTCACCTCTGCTCCTCCTCTTGAAACACAGCTTTTAAAATATCCTAGTGATTACAGAAAAGAAGAACAGCCTGAATGTTTAATATATTAACTTCACTATGATTTAAATGATGCAGAAACAGGCAACAAAGAAAATAAAACAGATTTATTCCAAGCTGCTTCAATGGATGACCTCTGAACAGCTCATGTATATATAGTCTTCTTCTTCTCAGTATCTGGCAAGCAATTTCAATGCAGGAGTACTGTAATAAGATTTTTCTCCCACACAGCAATTATTATTAAGCAGAAACAATTCTGTGGGAGAAATCATGGGCAAATAAGTCACAATGCACTTATATTTATTCTTAGATGTAGGTGTTTTGGCAATGCATGCATATAACAGGCTGTGAAGTCTATTGCTGTGTAACTAAAAACCCCAGAGTTTCTGAAAAGTTGAGAAAAGAGTTTTTACCACTGTCACTGCCATTTCAGACATTTATATACATCAGACCTTGAAACTCCTCTAAAACTTAAGTAATCGTCAGCTTCATTTTACAGATCCTGAATAAGCCACACAGTCTGGCCCTGTCAAACCAGAAGCCCTATATGTGGCTCTGCCTGTAAGCAGAACTCAAAATCATATTCAACTTATTCAAGGTACTTAGTATTATCAGATGTAATAAACTTGAGGTACTGTATTAAATCAGCAAGCAGCATCAATCCCTCACTGAAAAACTAAAATCAAAATGAGCAGATACTTTCTAGATAATTGTCTTCTTCCTATGGCCCTCCAATAAAATAACGGCAATTGCATTATTTTGCCAAAGCATAACATTTTAGTCCAGACCATAAATGAACACATACCAAGACATCAAATCTAAATCAGCCCTGTCTCCTGTTACATTCAGAACCTGAGCTCATATTCAGCTTTTGCTCTAGACCCTCCCAATGAAACGGACATGCCCACATTCTTATATCTGTGTCATGGGGGAAATTTAATATCCTCTTCAGCTTCCAGAGTTTTAATGTTTTTTTTCCTGTTCTTCCAAAAATCACAGACCCATAGGCATTTACAAGGCAGATGTCTGTTTATGCAGGCCAGATGCTAGATTTACTTTTTCCCCTCAAAAAAAGGCATCCAAGTGCCAGCTAAATATAAGACCTATCTGGCAGCTTCATCCAATAATCAACACCAGGTCAGCTGGAGTTTAACCTCAGGTATGCTAGAATAGCATTTTTGAAACTGTTATATGCAACACCACAGGGCATTTTGCAGTAGAGAATACAAATTAAAACAGCTTAAAGCTAATTTGGCGCATTATATTGAGATGCTACTTATACCTGCAGAAGCTCTTCCTTGATGAGTATATTCTTCATTCACCATTAAACTTCAACTAACTTTGCCTAATGTAGGATTAGCCAGTTTTGGTTAAATCCAGGAGTTTTTCATTGTGGCATTGCCATTTCAGCTGCTAATGTGGGAGAGGAATAATGCATCAGTTTCAGCAAAGCATTCAAGATACTAATTGGGATGAAGCATTTCAATTAATTTTCAAAGTCAAGTTTTTTATATCTAAAGAAGGTTCTTTTCACAATTTGTATCTTAAGGATTATGGAACCAAATCTGAAAAACTATTTTTTAAATTGGCATGACTCCTGTTGTCAATGGTTTTATTCCAGGGACATTTTTAAGCCTGTATACACACACAGATGTGGACACATATAAATATTTCATTTTTATTCAGTTCATAAATGATAGTTCTTTAATGTGGAGTTTCCAATTCAACACATTTTGAGTACTCATGCAAATTTATGGAAACTAAATATTGTATTATATTGGGATTTAGTTACTTTACACTATGCAAGTTAGCTCAATTTTTATTATATGGGAATTTCTTACAGTAATTACTAATATACTCTTCTGCTCTGTTTAAGAATCTATATGATCACAAAGAAATTTCAAAGGCTGAACACCTTTCACAGTGACTTTTGTAAATACTTATAAAGTCATGTATCTGATCTCCTTTCTCTAAATAAGATTTTATACTAGTCCAAGTATGTTAATTATTTTAGATAACCTCTTCAATGAGTACTTGGAAATACAGGCAGAGATGCTGTTTATTGTTTAGCTTTGGCTTTGACACTACAAAATACTTACAAAAAGGACTTGGACACATATCCACATGGACAACTTGAAAGGTGAACAGCTGTTTCACCTCAGTAAAGGAAAAGGATGTGAATAGGGACATATTGTTAGGTTTTTAATTGCTGAGTAAACCAGTGTTAAGAATCTTCTAAATATGCAGGTGTTATTAAATAAAATTCCACCTAAGATATTGGTAAAATGAATGTTTCAACTAGTTTCTGTTTATACACTCATATCTACAGTTTTTTACCTAGCTATAAGTTTGTTTATACTGCATAGTCAAATCTAACTCCAGTAATACTGGAGTTTGTGTCACTGACTGCTGGTATATAAACCCCTTTTTTGTTGTAGGCTTCCACGCAAGATTTCTTGATAGTATAGAGCAAGGTTCTACTTTTAAGTGTATTTTATGTTGTAGATAACATGGTCTCAGCCAGTCTGATATGGGGAATGGAAACCTATCTTCACATGCCAACCCATAGGCCATCCACCATATCTGTACAATTTCCTCCAATTGGGCTGGGTCTGTCTGATTGGCAAACATTTATTCCCTAAGAAACATATCACATGCCAAAAACTGAGTAGGTATTAGTCAACATGACTTCATTGCCAGTATTTAGTAACTTGTCTTCCAAACATGGGAAGTTCAACTTGGGCTCCTACAGCAACTCTCCTTAGTATAGGTCCTAGAAGAGTCTCTATCTACATAGCTTTCCATGCATCAGCAGAGGTTACCTTGTGAATATGTATTATGCCAGCTTTAGATCTTTATAATGAAGGTTTTTTTTTTTTTCTTTATTCCCTTCTCCCTTCCCTTGAACATATTTGTTTTTCACCCTGGGCACTACAAAGAATTTGATGTTTACCTAACTCTTTCTACCACAAGCAGTCCTTTGAAATCAATTCTGTAATTATGCAAGTTGCATCTTTTTTTTTAAGATCATAGGCTTCAGTTAAATGTTTGAAGGCAAGCACAGTATGTTGCTGTGCACTCCAGAGCACATCACAAATAGGCTGTGATTTCCACTGAGGCCTGTACATGATAATGCTCTATAATCATAGGCTCTGTCTAGAAAATCAATTTTTAGACATAATGTAAGCTGTAATTATCACAGGTATGCTCATGACCATGCACTTCAAGGCATCTAGAAATGTAAATAAAAAAAAGCAGCTAAAAGAAGAGAAGATGAATGACAGACAGGCAAGAGAGTTGAGTATAGGTTGAGAGCAAATAAAAATTCTGAAGTCATTAAAAATTCATTTAAAAAAAAGTCATTAATAAATATTCTGAAGTCAATAAAAATTCTGTAGTAATTTCTACTAATGCAGAAAGAACCAGAAGGATTTGGGAAAACTATTTCCTGCCCTATAAAGAAGAAACAAATTTTCCCTCCTTAATTAATATGGGAAATGGCATATTCAAAGCTGGTTTATGACAAGTTAAAATGAGAACCTGCGGGAAAAATCATTCAAGGCTGAACAAGGCCAGCAAAGTAGCCTTCTTTGTTTCACTTAAGAGTTTCTCTTCACTGGAAAATTACTTAACACTGGTAACTGCCACATCTTGGGGCAGAAAACACATTTAGTGAAATTCAGACCCCACAGAAGGCAAGGAAATTCTCCAGGGACTTCACATCTGTACAACTGAGATGTTCATACAGCTTATGTCACACCTACTGCTGGTGAGCTGGAAAGACTCACAGCTTCCTGTTAAAAAACCCCAGATGATTACTTTCCATGCATTGCATTCTCCTCAGTTTACAGAAAAGATTGTCACTTTCAAAGGCTATTTCAAATGTATGGAGGAGCAGCTCTTAAAGGCATATTTAAAAACTACATACATAAATCCTATAAAAACAACTACTGAAAGGATATTTGGTTGATTTCTAATTTGTTACACGAGGTATTTTCTGCATTAGGTTTACACATTATGTAGACAGTTTATCATCATCATTGGGAGGTATTTAGCCCATTTTCTGTGATGTTTTGGAAAGATGTTCAATTCCCAAGAGCAGGATGATTAAATGATGCTAAACACTGCATTCCAGGCTATTTCATAGATCAAAACTGAAGGTGTATCTACATGTTTGACTCCCTGATACCTGAGCACCATGCTGCTAAACAACATTTATTTTTACTGTCTGGCTCTATTACGTTACCTCCTCCTGTTCTGCTAATTAGACATAAATCTATTAGAACAGACCTATTTCTTTGCATACTTAATCATGCTTAAAGGAAGAAGATAATTTAAGATTATTATGCTATTTTTCTTCCCATATCAGCTATTTTTTTAACCATATAAACTTTTATCTTAGTGCAATTTACAACTGTGTGTCAAAAGAAGATGCATTCATGAAAGCTTCCTTTTAAATTCCAAGTGGCAAATAGAAATATAGGGAGATTGAGATCCTAATTCTCAGTGCAATATTTGAAGTTAGTCCTATTAAGTTTCACTGAACATCCTCATTGTCTGGCTTTATCTTACAATGAAGTTAGCAGAAGGGTGGAGAAATCATGTGTTCTTTACGCGTATTGATAATCAGCAGCCAACAGATTTCCCCCCTCTTTCCTTTCAATATCCACAACCACAAGCTCTTATTTTGATGCCCAGCTTTACAGTGCCTAGTGCTGACCTGATTAAAGGGGGCTATATTTTTTAATTATTTTTATCTGTTCATCTTATCTCTGACTTGATCAAATATTTTCACTGATATCCTCCTTCTGCCTGAATATTTTCATAAACATAGGTTTCATTTCCTGCCAGAAAGCCTACAAACTCTTCTCCTTTGCTGGTCCATTTCCATTACACACCATGACTTACTGTGGCAAGTTGGGCATATCTGTGGTAATCAGCTGGCTTTGCCTTAACTGAAGAAATAGAGCACAGCCCTCCAAACAGCTGCTGCAGTACATATAGCACCTGTCCTAGATTCTCATAGGTACAGAAAATTATAGCAAGTACACAGGTATATAGTCTATAAACATCCTAATTGTGCATTCAACGGATGTATGCCTCTGTGTGTTAATGTCCTTCTATCAATGAGCTGTTCCAGGGCTTCCATCCAAATTTCATCTCTATTCAGTCATCACTAAGAACCTGGGCTCTTTCTCTGCAAAACTGCACACAGGTACTAAGAGCACTCTCATGCTCAGTGTGGAAGCTGACAGCACAGCTAAAATCAGCATTACTGCTTTTCCCACAGTTGTAAGACAATTTCAGTTACAATAGATATTTTTTTTTTTTTTTAGTTCTTTGCTTTTTACTGTGTTTTTTGTTTGTTTGTTTTTGGGTTTTTTGATTGTTTGTTTGTTTGTTTTGGTTTTTTTTAAACCAGAGTTCTGAATAGTTTTCCATCTTTTTTTGTCTGATTCCAGTATCTAGAGATCAAAGGGGCATATATCTAGGTCACAAGCAGGACACAATAAAGTGTCCTCCTCATGAACAGTACTAGCATCTACTAATGGTTACATGTATTATCAAGGGACAAGAATAATTTGCTGGTGATGAAAACTAGAAGGAATCCAGACAAAGTGTTTATGCTTTTTCATGGCCTGACCTTTACTATACAGAATAAATGGTAGAGTGTGATTAAATGACACTGTACTCATCAAGTCTAAGGGATTTCAGTGGCATAGAAATTATTAATAATACATACATATTGTTGGAGAATTTTTCAGCATTTTATACATGCTAACAAAAGCAAATCTCTTCAACTCCATTTGAAATAAATAGTTACTATAGGCAACTTAAAGATGAGAAACTGGGACATGTAAGTCACACTCTCCTATTATTCTGGGTCATTAAAAAAGATGGGTTTTTTTCCCCCTGTCTTGCACTTTCGAACAAGACAGATATAAAACAACTGGTTAAAAGTAAAAGCTAAGTAATAAGAAGAAGGGGTTTGTTTTTATTTTATTTTTTTATGGGTCAATGGGAAGACAGCTTTGCCAAATCAAGTCAAGGAAACCAAGAAGCAGAAATATTACTTACTCTTCCCACTAACACCAGGAAAAACCTGTCAAGTACTAACAGCTACTGGTTAATTGAATATAATTTACTGTTGAAACAAATGTGCAACAGTCCTGATCTCCAGAACATCTTCCCAGCTAATGTAGGTAAAACTGTACAACGCCCAGAAGAAGGTTTTAAGTAAAAGATCAGATGATCTCTGTTCTGCCAGGTTCTTGATATCAGGATCTGCAACTTCTGGCCCCCAATTTTAATTTACCTGGAGCTCAGGTGAAACATAGCCACTTGGACTGTTAGTTCAATAAAAATAAAAGGCAACCTCATTTACAAAATCAACGTAATGGAGAATTTCTCCTTAGGAGAAATCCCTTCCCTAAACTCTATGATTCCAGATCTCCATTCAAGGGAATTCTAAATGCACTTTTTCCTGCAGTGATGACACACCTGAACATTCAAAGTAGCAAAGATTTTAGGTCACCTTTCTTCACACATCCAAGTACCTCAAAATCCTTCTTAAATTGTGGGACCCAGAACTGCACACAATAATCAAAGCTGAGGCTGCACCACAGCTAAATACAGGAGAATATTACCATGGGGTATCACAGGGTGTCCGGGGTTGGAAGGGACCTTGGAGATCTTCAAGTCCGACCCCCCTGCCAGAGCAGGATCACACAATCTAGCACAGGTCACACAGGAACGCAGCCAGGCAGGGTTTGAAAATCTC
>JANIJG010022410.1:74571-115825 GCA_024611175.1 Megaceryle torquata
TCTCCTCTTGACTGGCTGGTTATGCTGTGTTTGATGTACTCCAGGTCTGCACTCTTGGCTGCCAGGGCACACATTGCTGACTCCTGTTGAGACTACTGTCATCAAACATCCCCAAACACCCTTTTTCAAGGCTGTTCTCCAGCCACTCCTCTCCCAGTTTAGACTTGTGGCTGGCGTTACTCCATCCCAGGTGAAGAATATGGTGTTTGGCCTTGTTCAGTTTCATGCCATTGATGATTACCCAAGGCTCTGCTCTATTTAGATTCCTTTGCAAGAGCCAATGAAGTATTCTCTTTTATCAGGGTCCCAGCTACAGAAATTTTATCAGTATAATCTTAATAATTTTAGCCAGATGTCTGAAGCCACTACTTTGTCATTTGCAAGGGGGCAATTGTGTTTAGGGCATCATATTGTTACTGATGTTATAAGCAAATACTCTCCCTCCTCCTCCACCCTCCAACATATTTTTAGAAAATGAGGACATTAGAAGGACTTTATTCCTGTAATATGCAGATAAAACCTATTCTTCAAACATCTAATGCCTTCAAACATTAAACATCCTTTGTTATTTACCTTGTTCAAATAAGAATTTCAGAAATAGACATTGCATAAACATCTATAAATTAGTAGACAAAGGTCGATTCAGAGGAAGGGAAACATTCCTTCTCTAGAATACAGTTAAGCCATGTCCTCTTAGAAGGTCTTAATTGTTGAAGAAATCACTGCAGTCAGTGATTGTTTTGCTTTTTTGCAGTTTTGCTGTTTGACCAGGAAATAAGGGAGTTTAATGATCGATCATACAAGACTTGGCAAAAAAAAGAATCCCAGCCAAAACCTGTAGGTCCTTTTTATTCCACTTATTCTATTTATTATTATGTACTCATAAAACCACATCATAGTCGTGTTTTAGGTGCAAATAACTAAATAATAACATATCTCAAAAAAAAATTTAAAAATTAAAGGACCTATTTCACCAAAGTCTGAAAATCAGTGATGATTTTCAGAGTCATTCAATTCACCTCAAAGTACTTCAGTAATACTCTGGGAGAAGTTATTACTGGCAGTTTCTGTGGGGAAATAAGCCAGTTGTGTTAAATTAGACCACAATTTAGCCTGTTTTTTTCAGCACTGCATAATCCTTTCTCATACAAGACTTTAAACTGGTTCATCTTGAGTTGTATAGTAAATAATGGTTTTGAGAAAGATACAGTTTATGCTCAGTAAGGAAACTGTTACAAGTGACAATTTTTTACAACCTATAAAGACCAAACAAAATCAGAAGATGTACTAGAAAATGCAACACATCTTTATGGGTTTTTTTAAGAATAATGCAAAAGAGCGTGGATATAGTATCTGGACCAGAGCTAAACTGCCACACATTCAAGCTCATTCTAATCAGTGAAAATAGCTAAGCCTAGCTAAGATGTTGACTGCTGCTTTTAGGGACATTAACAGTATTCAGTCTTTTGAAAAGATGTTAACAGTATTTACAGTCAACATCTGACAATCTAGTATCTCATTTAAGGTGTCTTACCTAAAAGTACCGGAAAAGGCATTTAGTTTACAAAATGATACTGTAATTTCTGCCATGTTTCTTATAAAAATCTTTAGAATCCTACATCCTTCTCCATGTTTCCCAGGTAATTATGCCAAAAGTTGTTCCCTTTATTTAATGGGGAAGGGATTCTCATCCACCACAATTTACTTTTATAAGTCTACTTAAACAACAGACATCAGTGATATTAATGAAATGAAAATTATTTCGTAATGAATGTTGCCTCTGAAATTACCTCTGTGGAGAATGTCTACCTGATGGCAAATGATATACAAAGTTTCCCTCATAAGCACACAAGTACTAACCTTAAGGCTTATCAACAGAAAGCTTACTGAGAATTAAATCACTGCTAAGTTTGAGTGACATTCACTAAGGAATAGTAAAATACTCCCTAATAAGATGTGATTATTGCAAAGAAAAATCCTATTATAATGAAATGCTGTCAGTCTGCACCAAATGTTCATTTTAAATCCATCTAAATGCTATGTTTAATATCAAGTTCCTTCACAGTAATCATGAAATTGCAATCTGTTCAAATCCTGACTTCTGCTTCAATAGCTGTGCTATTGGCAGTGGAAGACAGACTTCCAGCAGAGCAGAGCATATAAATCACTAGGTACCTTCTCATTTTCATCTATATGGAATCATAGAATGGCAGGGGTTGGAAGGGACCTCTGGAGATTGAGTCCAACCGCAATGCCAGCACAGGAACACCCAGGGCAGGCCACACAAGAACAGATCCAGGTGGGTCTTGAAAGTCTCAGAGGAGACTCCACAACCTCCCCAGGCAGCCTGTTCCAGGGCTCTGTCACTCTCACAGGAAAGAAGTTTTTCTTCATGTTGAAGTGGAACTTCCTGTATTTCACCTTGCTACCATTACCTCTTGTCCTATCACAGGGCACAACTGAAAAGAGACTGGCCACTTCTACTTGACCTACTACTTGAGATTTTGCAAACATTCATAAGATCCCCTCTCAGTCTTCTTTCCAGGCTAAACAGCCCCAGGTTTCTCAGCCTTTCCTCATAGGAGAGATGTTCCAGTCCCTTAATCATCTTTGTAGCTCTCCATTGGACTCTCTCTAGTATTTCCCTGTCCTCCTTCAACTGGGAAGACCAGAACTGGATGGACACAATACTCCAGATATCATCTTACTAGTGTAAAGTAGAGGGGGAAGACAACGAAAATGTAAACAAAAATGTATTTTTAATTTAATATGACTTGCATTTCCACAGTTCCTGCATCTAGCAAACAGTTCTCCATGGTCATGTTCTGCTTTGTGGAACTTGGCAATATACCCTCTGTAACTTTGGCCTGGACAAATGAAAGGAAAAAAACTTTTTCTTTTCCTTTTTTTTTTTTTTTTTTTTTTTTTTTTTTTTTTTGCACAAACCTTACTGCATTGTACCAATGAAGAGTTAAGAACTACTTACAAGTCAGTAAACATGGTCTCAGCAGAAACCTGTCAGCTATGTCAGCCTGGTTTGAACCATACAGATTGTTTGAACAATCCAGATTTTCAGAAAAATCAAAATATAAGTAAAATTCATCCTCTATTAAGAACCTTGTTTCCTTAAGTGTGGTTGATTCTCCACATTCTCCACAAATGCATCAATTGGTACTTTATATTTTATATATTTACAGACATTCCTAGATATTGTCATGTCACAATCACATTCAACACCTGCACTTAGAAAGCTCGCAAGTGGTTAATCTGCTCATTATCACTGCCATGAGAAATGCATCTTATTTGGAATTATATCTCCATAAAAAGCAACCTAAACAACAAACAAGTTATTAGTAGTCTTTCTAATTCTTGATTAAACATTTCTGCAAGCTGACAAAGTGAATACAGATGCAGAAGTTTCAATGTAATGAATCAGATGCATCAAGGTCTTCTTTCAAGTTTCCTGCTTCTGGCAATTGTTTGATGCATTCATGTTTTTCATGGTAAGGGGAAAAGAAGTGTAAAAGGCATCTTACAATCCATCTGCGAAACAGATTTACTCAGAAGAATGAACAATTTGTTAAACTTCAACTATACATATATAAAAAATATAAAAAAAAAAACTTGTCAAATCCACTGATTCTTTTGCCCTAAGAGTGTATTTGTTGTTTAATCTTTATGAGCTTTTGAGAGAATTTATAACAATGACATTATTAAAAAAAGAAGTTTAACATTAATGTCACAGTTAATACCTACTTTCTATGTTTCTTTACACCTTTAAATTTAATTTGCCTTTAAATATGAATTGCTACAGCAGCTGCAATGTGGCAAATCTCAATTACATTTTATTTGATGACAACAGGATAAAGATCACTGGCTATCTGAATTTTGAAGTATTTTCTTCTCATTTAGCATCAGCATGGGGACTCAAGGAATAATAATCAAAATTGCATTTTGCTGGAGTTAAAAAAAACCAAACAACCAACCAACCAACCAAAAAAAAACCCCAAAAAACCCACAAAATAAACCTTACAGGTGAGTTGTCATTTTCAAGCTAAGATAATCTTAACCTTTCATTCCTCATACCTGATATGAACTACTACATGAATTTGGAGTGTTATCATAACACCAGACACAGCATTATTAGTTTAAGTTTTACGAGGAGGTAAGTGTTTCTTTGGACTTTTATCAATAAAACTCACCATGGAAAGAAAACAATATCACAGTTTTGTCCTCAAGCAGCTATTTTTCCCTAGCAGGAACTACGCAGACATTGTGATTCAAAACCATCTGGAATAAAACTTCATGGAAAACAAAAGAACAAAATAAACCACATCCAAATCCACAGTTTTACTTTTCTTTTTTTTTTTTTTTAAGGGAAGAGGATCTAGTCCCGTACCTGCACTTTCTTCTACCAAATTATCCTCTGTTCTTTTAGCTCAAGACCTTTCATACAGTGTAAGGGCACTTCTTGAGTGTGTTACTATCTTAAACTCCCCTCACTCTAGAGCTGTCTGGTGCCTGTAACACTTGGTCCTTAGATGAACTCTCTTGATCACTTTGTCACCACATTATAAACCCATGTCGTTCCAGGGAAGATCAGTTGTTACACTTAATGGCAAATCTCAGATTTGTCTACAGAACACAAATATTGACACATTTATATTCAATCAAATAATTATTGTCAAAAATTATTCATCAAACAATCAAGACAGACAAGGTATGTAGAAAAAAAACAGCTAGCTTAAGTGCCAAGGAAGCCTTATTCCTTGTCCACTCAATGAAAAGTCTAAAAAGAGCTCATACTTCACCCCGTCACCTTTTATTGGGAGAGAAAAAAAAAAAAAAAATCTATAAATAGAGAGACTTTTTTTTTTTTAATTCATCTCATAAAATCTCTCACAGAGTGACCAATTGAAGGCATGCTTTCTTGAGTTGCTTGACTCCCCATGTAGCAGAGCAAGCCTACTACAGAAGATACAACGAACTAAGCAGCGAGTTGAGGAAGCCTGTTTGGGGGAAGGAAGGAAAGAATGGTACATAATTCAAGAGACACCTCTAACAGTCTCTCAGTGCACAGTCTCTCTTGTAGCTGAATATCCAAAGAAGCAGCAATTAGTGATGAGTAGACTTTTCTCAGCTTAATCCAATTTGAAATAACAACACACATCGTGCTCCACACTTCTTTTTCGAGTTGCACTCATATTGCCAAATAAGCTTTTTTCAGGAAAAAGTTAGCATTATCCAGATTATACTATAGGTCTTCAAGTCATTAATGTGATTTTTGGTACTACTTTCCCCTTTAGTTTATATTCCAGAATTGGCAATACTATAGATTTGTATTTAAGGATCATTCCCTTTGGTAAAGCTGAAGGTCCATGGGAATTAGCTTATTAATGGGAAGACAGTTAGTTAAAAAAAAAAAAAAAATCCAGTTCCACATCTCTTTTCACATTTTTAAATCAGCATAAATGGTCTCTGATATGTCTACTAATAATTCATTAGATTTTTTTTTTTTCCAGTTGACTTCAGTTTTCTTCCATAATACTGATCTATTTCTGGTATAAAGGTGAAAGGAAGACACTAAACTTTACTTCATTCATGATAAAGAACATGTACATTTCCAAAAATTCTCTAGAAATTTGTTTCCAGTATCACAAAGCATTGTTTTGTTGGACACATAAGGGGAATCCTTGCTGTTTATCTAAGATCATCCATAACCATACTTTGAAACAAGCAAGTGTCCCTGGTTATCTTGGCAGCAAATAAACTGGGTAAGTAGAATTTCAAGCACAGGCAAGTCTGGTAACATGTTGGGGAGATTTTCCAGGAGGAGATACATACACTAGAAAAAAATGAGTAACAAGAGAATACTGATCACAACAGCCTCATTCACAGCTTAGGAAATGACCATCCACCTCTAGGAAATAAACCAGTAAATGGCTCATCCATTCATATTAAAACAGACGTGGGAAATCTAGCCTGTCAGGGTTTATATAAACATAAAAACTGACCTTCTAAAAGCAAAGGCTGCTTACATCCTTGTCATTAGTTGGGAAGTAATAGAGTGACTAAACTACATACTACATGGGCTATAACTAACTCACAGATAGAAGGGGTTTTTTGTATAAGTTTCATGTTAACCTTATAGGCAACATAATTGGAAATTATTAGGGAAGAAATTACAGTCCTTGAATAGGATTTAGTTAATTCTCAAAATTTCCACAGCTATATAGGACTCAGCAAGATAATTCTCATTAATACAGCTCTGGAAAATATATATACTCTTACTTCCTCCATGCAGTAGTATTCTAATTACATTGTTTACAAGATAAGCATATGTAAAAGGTATCTTCAAACTAGTCATACTTCATAACATCAGACATTTTCACTTGTGCATATAAACAAGTTACACACTAAGATAAACAGAGAGCTCAAGAGATTTGTAAAAGGGTGTGTGTTTCTATCAGTACTTTAGCCATCAAATTTATCCTTAAATGCAGACAGCAAATCATTACTATTTGACAACTGTTAGTTTGTCCAACATTAGATTATTTCATCCTATTTTCTAATAGGCAGATGCTGCCAGCCCAAAGATCATTATTAAAATTGGTACTAGATCCTGTCTTTCTGCAATCTTAGCACAGAAATCAAGGACTACATGGAAAGGGATATTTAGTCATTCTTGTTGTTGTCAAGTACAAAACAGGAGTGAAAGATGTTTTGAAGCAAAAATGAAGAAATTCTTATGTGCTAAACTACAGATATGTACTCTGTGGCTATATCATTTGAATCTTCAAGACTAATATACAGCTTCTGTCACATGCAATTAAATCACATGAAGTGTTTAAAAACTGGCATAATGTATTATTCCATTTTATTGCATGAATGCTCATGTCATATGTAGTATCTACTGTTTAGATTTCCCTCAGGATTTTACACCATTCCCCAAAATATATTTCATGGCCGAAGATTCTTTAGAGAATAAAATAATAAATATTGCAGCTGGCAAGTTGAAAATTCATTTAATTATTTTCTGGATACCAGCACTTTCAGTAAGAAGGTGAGTGGTTAAGCAACATCACTGTTCTTACTAGCAGACCTGTTCATTCTCTGACATTCTTTTTATTGGTATAGCTTCAACCTCTGTGACAAAGATTTTATTTGTACATGTACACGATGCTGTTCATGTTAATAATTCCTGTATCAGAAGTGCTGTGTCAAGGACACGTATAAAATGCTATAAATTGTTTATTAAATATTGAATGCTCTCCATTAGCCATAAAAAACAAAGCACACTGCTTTTATGTTGTGTATGGCTATCCTTACAGGTCTTAAGAGTTGTTGCAATGAATTTGCTATCACTGCATGCCACCCAAGAGCAAGCAGCAGATTCATCACAAACCTGGATGAAAAAAAAGACTACAGAAAGAAACATAAACAACCCCAAACCAATGGCTTATTGAACTAAGAGCAGAAGTGTTTAAAAACAATGAGAAAAAAAGAACCCCAACTCTTAAGCTCTATAGTACTATGATGATTTTATAGCTTGCTCATATTTGTGCCTTGTAATTGCTATCACTGAACATTTGCATGAACATAACCTATTGAATAAGTTCATTTTCATATAAAACACTGAACTACAGAATGGACACAGGCAATTTTTTATTACACACTTTTTCAGATTAGCAGAGTGTATGAAAACCATCTGGTATTTCCTATTTTTGTAATCAATTTTCTCTACAGCCATTTAGGTCATGTTTGGACATTTAGGTAATGTTTAGTTATGTTTGGACTACTATGTATCTTCCTGATTAAAACACCTCTGGATTTATATGTCCTTTCTGTTACTTAAAATATCTGAAGTTACTCAAGAAAACACGATGCTAATAGCATCATTTCCAAATAACATCTTATAACTGTATATTTACACACTGCTAACAAGATCAACTGAACTGTGCATAATTGTCCAGAATGTCTATTCAAATGCCTTGAAAGGACTCATAAAAATAGTTTCAAGTTTTTTATCATTTGCAGGTGTTAAATAAGCACGAAGCATTGGTCACAATGCTATTAATCATATCGAACAACAAAAGTAGTGAACAGGTCACTGCTCATATCTAGGCTAATATTATGTCCCATCCTTTTTTAATCCTTATTTCTTTTCTGTTTGATCTAACCAGTTGTCTGACTTATGCATTTCAGATCTCCAAATGATGCAAGGTCAAGTGCTCTTGGATGTACTTTGCCTATAGAAATGATTAGGATAAAATTAGAGGATGGCAATTGGGTACAGAGGTTTCACAAACTATGCTTGTAAAAACATTAACTGTGCTTCTCACTGATAAATTTGAAAGACCCTTATATCTGAAAAAGCCTCTTCTTAATTCTTCAATGACCTGAAAATTAAAATAAATATTTGCATGGAAATCACAGTCTCTTGTCCTTATGCTGTGATTCTAAGACAACAAAATCCAAGATTTCTTAAACTGAAGCCTCAGCAAAGAAGTTTTCTAATTTTCCAATTCAGCACAGAAATGGAACATGGTAACATCTGTACCACTTTATGGGTTTTGGGCCAAGCAGCAATATATCAAATTAGGAAAGTGTATATTACATATATAAATATGCAGAAAGTCACATTAACATGAAAATTTCAATCAAATAACTTGTCTTTCTATAAAATAAAAAGAATATACAAAGCACATCCCTTTTTCATGTGTTCATATTTCTAAAGTATTTTAACCTCTTTTCTACCTGTTTGTTACCATGGATATTTTAGCAAAAATGCATGTCCCTTCGTATTTCACAAGTTATAGGAGAAAGAGAAGAGTTAATTGTGATCAAAGCATTTTGTAGAAGTTCCATAATGCTGAATCCTGGAGATTGACGATAATGTCTGCACGGGAGACTAACTAGAGTAATTTATTTTAATTGTGTAATAGATTTGGGTTAAAATACATATCTGAGTTACAATAAAGAAATTTAGAAGTAAAAAAAAAAATAATTAATTTTGGACTTAGAGATTGCTTTGAAACTTTAAAAGTGAAAATGCATATTTAGATTTTCTCTCCCGTTAGGGAGAAAAAAGTTTCCCTTTGAGTAAGAAAAGGCCTTGACAGTACTTTTAGGGTGGTATTTCAAGTCAAGGCTGAAGAGCACAGACTCAAGTCTTTCAGAACTTTTCAGAACAGTTAAAAACTGAGTGTGGTTTTCCTACATTTGCTGTGTGCAAGGCAGTCAAAAAGTGTCTCCTTATGATACTGGCATGATCAAGCTTCACTCTAGTATGTTACCCAAATTTCTGTGCTCTCTACTATTTAGATTAGCTCATAAAAGAGAAAAGATGTCCTCTTAATAATGAGAAGGAGCAGTCACACTCTTCTGCTTACCCAGGGAAATTTCGCTATGTAGGACAAAAACTACAAAAATGGCTCCAGAAAAGATGGGAGAGGTGTTTCTTCATATTAATGATAAAAAAACCCCCAACAAAACAAAACAAAACAAACAAAAAAACCCCAAAACAAACAAGCCCCACACAAAACACACACAAAAAACCAAACCAAACCAGAACTCCATTCCCAGGTAGAGAGCAGTAAGCAAAAGGCAGGGAGAGTTTTGGGCTGCTGGCTGGGGTCAACCCACCATTCCTTTATTTTCTGCAATAGCTTCTATTTTTTAAGTGAGAACCACTCTAACAATGCATTTACACCTGGGCTTATTTTTAAGCCATGCATATGCCCCACAGCAAACTCCATATAAACAGTCATCCATATTGCCTTCCTTGTCCCACAGCATGAAGGGGCTGTGTCCTTATTAAACTACACTTGCACAAGAAAATTATTGCAGGAAAATGTCTACCCAGTCTAGAGTACCAAGCCCAAACTCTAATTTCTCCTTCATTCCTAAATGAGATTTCTTTTCTAATTAAAATACTTTCAACTTGCTTTTTATATTCAGAAAAGAAACGGTAATGTCTAAGATAAAATAATTTTGGATGGCATATATTCCTGAATTTAAAATGAATTTAAGGTATTGGCTTTTTGTTTCCTTGCTCATTTTTTTCCTACCAGATAGCCCCTTACTAACTGGCTACCTCAGAGCACTCTTCAGAGAACACAAATTACATTGTCAAACATGCACTACAACAAAAGCATATGATCCCTTTTTAGAATAAAACTGGGCAAGACAGTGTGATCATTGTGGTAATTAAATTAGACCTGAGTAACCTGACAGTACTAACTTCTTTTCTCCAGTTGTGAACAAGTTTTAGAACCAGGATCCAGGCTATTAAATTCAGTGAAAAGAGGTGCACTGCCACAGACAGTCAAAAGACTCACTGGAAAAGACTGATTCCATACAAGTAATACTGCAGTGGTGTTATCTGGTGCTCTCTGAAGATGAAAAGATTTTTCTCCCACTCCTGCCCTCCCTTCCCACTTGTTTGTAAAAGTTCACTTCAACACTCTGTAAAAGGAGGTTGTTTGCTGTCTTACAAAGGCATTTTGAGCTTAAATGTAAATAAGGACTTCAAGGATCTCAGAAATACTACCATACTCCCAATAGATTCTTGAAGAAATAAATTTTAGTCCTAGAGAGCAAGACGTATTTAGGGCCTTTTAACTGAGGTATCAATGCCTTGGGGGAGATACATCACGGAGAAATTATTCAAGCCTCGTATCTTGAATAGTTTAACTCAAAGCTGAAAATTATGGGCTATGGGACACATTAACATTTTCTGCAGGCCCTTTACTGACCCGGGGGAATCCCCACTGAACTGACACTTGAGCGCAGCTAGAGCTCAGCTGTCCATGGGTTTCCTACAGTGCTGCACTCCATCGATAGATACCACATGGAGTCAAAGCTTTCCCTCTGTCCAACCTGGAACAGTGTCGTGCTGTTAGTACAGAGACATTCCCTCTTCCTTCTGAACCCTCTGGTAACACCTCTTGAAAAGTGAAAAGAAAACATGACAAGCTTTAGAGCATGAATTTCTTATTCCCAAGAGGGATGTTAGTATTTCTTCCCTGTGAAGAATACCAGGTTTCTCCATTACTTCTGTTCAGGCAAGTAAAAGCTAGTAAGACAAAAGGTCTAGGATTCAATCTTCCCTACCCACTTTTTTTAAAGCTCAGGAAAATACATATGATTCCTCAGCTATTTCTTCTTCTTTTCTCTTCCCACCCTTAATTAAGTAGCAGTGGGAATGCCTCTTCTGGGTAACTTTACTCAATGCATTTTCAGTACTGGAAGATTCAGAACAAAACTCGGTTTCAAATAGCAGAGCAATACTGACAATACGTGGCATAATTACATGGGAATTAAGCAAAACAGATATTTGAGACATGAACCACCAAACGTGGACATCCGTCATATAGTTTATTTCCTTTCAACATTTTCACTTTACTTCTGTTTTTTAAGATAACCTTATGATAACTCTTCTTAAATTTATTCCACTAGAAGGCCATTGAAATATGCTCAGTTACTACAAATACCATTTTCAATTACAAAAATTTATGAGGGCTAAACTAAATACTTGAATATGAGCACCATTTTGTCTAAAGTTCTTCCATAATACCTTTAGGGTCCAACAAAGACCTAAAATTACTTAACACTTGAAACAACGCAGGTCTCTTTCTCAAGAGTCAGCAATATGAAAGCCCAGGTCCCCATCCAGTTCACATTTGAGAAATACATCCTACTATCAGAAAAATACCTCGCTTCCTTACTGTAACCCCAATATAGTATTTCTCTCTGATTACTGCTCTGAATTCCCAAGTCTTCTGGGTACTTTCAAGTAATATAAGACATAGTTCATCTAAGGCATGACAACTTACATTTTGTTTGTTTGTCTGCAATCAAGGCAAAGTGCTAGAGAGTTGACCAAGGGACTGTCCTAACAGTATTAGGCAGCACCTCCATTTATGCTTGTTTACCTAATCCCTAGTTAGTATTTGTGCTTTAGAGGAAAGTTATCTATGCCTGTCAAATATTTGACTCTGAAATGAACAGTCCCTACTATGTGCAGTATAATTTGAAATGTGATGTAATTTTCAGGTCTACAAAATGCCCGCAGTATACTAGTGTAGGGTTTATAGGCAGAGGACAGTACAAGCCTTGCAGATGAAACCAGAAAAATCTACTCAAGGCAGAATGAACACCCAAAGAAAACCACTTATTTATCAAATATAAAGTTGTGACAAAGTTGAAAAGTTAAAAATATTGACTGAAATTCAACTGCGGCACTGGCCCAGCAGAAGCCAGGATTTCCCTCCTGGCAACCAGACTCCAGCCTCTGGTTGGGTCGAACATGAGCACAGCAGCAGCGCTGTGGAAAGAGCTTCCCTTGGCTATGATTTCAAACGCCCTGGGTAGTCAGTCAATGAAAATACCTTTAAGCTACCTCTACTATACATTTCAAAACTTGTGAACTATCAGTACAGTTTTTAGAGATATCTGTACATCTGAAATAGGGAATACTGGTCTGGTATTTTTTTCCAGAAATAAAATGAATATTGAATGTTTGACTTGCACACTGTTCCAAATAAGAGTCTGCTGAAGGTGTTATAACATCAGTGAATCCATCCATCAGTGTCAGCTATGCATGTCAGCAGCACTACACAGCAAGAGGAGCTTTCAGTTTTTGAGGGTTCCCAGATGAGTGGGTATAACATTAAATCAACAAAGATTAAGACAACATCATGTCATAATTTCCACAATCTTATAATTAAAGAATATTATAATACGAGCAAGCTTGGCAAAGGAAGGAAGATATAATTGAAATATTTTGGAACCAAACATTTTAGATAAGCAGCATATTAACAATAAAGGTCTCCTTCCTGAGGGAAAATGCCTCACTACTATTGCAAAAGCATGTGAAATATTCATAATGCTGCCTTGAAAACCACTATTTACGTGAACAGTTGCAGAATATAAATGCTGCATTAATGAACCTAGGTAGTGCTACCAACACTGCAAATAACACAGATGCAAATTTAAGAAAAATAAAGCTAAACATAGGTATGCTACCAAAACACTAATACACAAAGCTATGGAGGAAAACTGAATCAGAAAGAGCTTATTAGTTGCATACAGAAGCTTCTAAATCACATCTTGGCTCCATATTTTGGCTTTTCACACGTACCACTTACTACATGGTTGTCTGGTTTTGGGAAAGCATTTGAGCAATAGGTAATGTTCAGCTTCAGTGTCCTACAGTTTATCTTAATACATTATTACCAAGAATATGCAGATTAAGTGTCCTTATTTGTCTTTTCTGTGATTGCAGTTAAAGCATATAATTACCAATTCATTTGTGCTTGTATTTGACATATAAAGTCAAAGCAGGTCTGGCAGTAACTTCCATAAAACTTGGAAGATTTACCTAAACATCTCCCATTCTTCATTTCATATATGACTTCTACTTTCCCTCCACAGCCCATAAGCCATGCCTCTTTCACCCTATAGACAAACATTCCTGCTTCTGCCTGATGAGCAGGGTTCGTGCATGAACTAGTTCATATACAGTTTATCATTAATAATCTCTCTTTTTGTTGTTGCCAAGCTTCTCAACAGTTAAAAACACTCCAGGAGTCAGACTTAGCTGAAAGCTAGGATTACCAAAGTAAGCACATCTGGAATTTTCCACCCCTGTAAATAAAGAATTTTGCCACTTCCACATTCAACCTCGGCAATTAAGGATCCTCGGCTCATGTGCTTCTAGACCTGCTTAGTCAATCACTGAGGTTTTATAGAATTAAAATATCAGTCTCCTGTTGTAGCTGAAGTTACTGCAAATGCAGTAAGAATGACTATTTTTCATTAATTAGCCGCTTTCTTTAGAGAGTTCATTAGATTGTGATGCAACCTATCCAGCCAATTTGACAGCTCATAGCTTAGCTACATGTGTGTCATCACCAATTAAACTCCAAATATATTGTCATACCAATGATTTCAGTGGATAGATGCTGTAATTCACTACACAGCCATACAGGATTTGACTGCTAGAGCCTGAAGGAATTCATACAAATTGGTCTGAGGCAATGCTAAGTGATGAAAACCTTGCTTGTACCTCATCCTGAGAAGAACACTCTGCTGTCACACATAAACTGAAGCTGTGGAAAATTGTTCCTTCTTGTGTCAGTCTCCTTCTCCTTCCTTAGTATCTAAAAGTGCTTCCCAGTGGCTTCTTGTGCTGTTAGCCTCTGCCATTCAGGCCCAGAGTGGCAAGCACATGCTGTTCTCTCCTTACACTCTCTGCCCCAACGCCTACAGAATTTGTTTTGTTTTCTCCTAGGATAACAAATGGACACTCCTTCCACAAAATATAAAGTATCTATTTATCCAGAAATTAGGGGAGAAGGAATAAATAAATAAATAAATAAATAAACGTTATAAAGCTTGTCCTGACTTGGCTTCATGCCTTGAACTCAGTCCTGCCTCAAATCTTACAGATTTGTCTGTCAGTCTGGGGCTCTTGGCTCAAGCTGACTGCCATCACTTGCTCTGCTTGCCCCTGTTGTGAGACTGCCCCTTAACCCTGAGGCATGGCCCTGCTTGTTTTGTTGTCACCCTTGGTTGCCTTCCCCGCCAGTGCTGCTCCCCAACAGTGCACAGGCTAAAACTCACAGCAGGTTGTCAAAATATATTCTATGAATATAGAGGTTCAAGGAAAATTAGAAAGTAGACTGAGAAGGATGTTTCTACTGGAAGGAAACCCGCTGTATTTTAACTCCTTGAAAACATGACCCCTCATTAAAAAGTCACAAAAATCTTCTAAAAACCTCACTGGAATTCTTAGAAACAGAGGCAAAAGATCAGGGACAGTAGGAACTCCCCACTTAGCAGTGTGGTTCAGGTGGGAAGTGGAAGGACATTGTGGAGCAGCTGTTCTGGAAGTGGAACAGCTGACTGCACTCTCAAATTGACACAACCACCAGTCTTATGCAAACATCTTTAAATTCACATGGTATGGAATTAAGAAGCCCATCAGATGATTTTGCTCTTTGAAAAAATCACAACAATCTTAGTCATAACCTCTTCACCACCTCCCTCTTCTTCAGTTATTCCTGTTGCTTCAGAGAGAGTGGTATGCTTGATAAATGCTGTTCCCTAAGTGATCTTACTGTATCATGTTATATTTTAATGGGTTATAGAATAAAAATAGTAATACACAAAAGTTTTGCTGCATTAAAAGATGAATTAATCTTACCAGCTAGCATGATAAAAATTCTATTGACCAGAGTCCTGCAGCCTTCTTGATGACTTCTGTGATGAGCAGCCTTATGAGTGTGAACAAAAGAAAATATTAATGGACAACAGGGGAAAAAAAAGAAAAATTTGGCTGAACACTATCCCTGTCTTTTCCAGAGACACTGAAATATCTTTCTGTAAGTATTTAACATTGTAGCCTGCACTTGCTGCTACTTAAGCAGTACAGAAAGAAATAATTCAAGTCATGCTAACATACTGATGCAAATGCAAACCCAGTCTAATAAGGTATTAGAATAATATCAACATAAATAATAGATTCTGGGTAGCCCATAACAGTGATAGGTAATTTCATTTTAATTAAATGTCAGTGTGAAAACTGTCTCTGAATTTATCTTATTAACTCTTCTGACCATAAGGGAAAAAAAAGGAAGGAAGTCACTAAACAGTTATTTTAATATTCTACTGTCATGCAAGATATCGAACCTGCTGGCTTTCTGATTAGCACTGACTTCTTTTGGCATTAAAAAAACAAGGTCAACTTTTCTCACACAAGACACTGTTATCAGCATTGTGTAACACAGAGCATATAAAACACATTAGAGACACTACTTGCCAAAATATCTGAGTGCCTCTTAGCTCTCCTATCAGGAGATGGAGATATATGCTTGGATATCATCAGTAACCAAGAAAGAATTCAGTCCATATCTCCTCAGTAAGCTGTTCAGTAGCCTTGTTTATACTTTCATAAGGATAAGGAGAAGAACCCAACTGCACACCAGATGAGAAAGTCAATGAGGCAGAAAAATAATGTCCCAATACAAATCTGTAAGGAGAACAAAGCCCAAATTAACCATGCAAGCTACCTCACATAGCCAATCTGTAATTTCAGTCTTAGTCTGCACTACAGCATTTCCAGGTTCTTTCCACTCCAAGTACTGCAGCTGTTGGCTATGACCAGAGAAGTCTGACAGACATTCATTTTGCCATTTCTCTTTCAG
Organism: Megaceryle torquata; assembly: GCA_024611175.1. Lineage (NCBI taxonomy): Eukaryota > Metazoa > Chordata > Aves > Coraciiformes > Cerylidae > Megaceryle > Megaceryle torquata. Next base: position 90,783 of record JANIJG010022410.1, read on the forward strand.
ATATTCACACACATGGATTGCACAAGACAGCAAATCCAGGAAAAATGAAAGCAAGAAGCTGCAGAAGAATACAGCAGAAATGCAAGCAAGACAAAGCAATAAGAAATCCTCATTTTTCATCAAAACCCTCTAAAGTACCCTGACTTCTGCACAAGGTTTATCTCCCAACCATCTTCTATAAGTAACTTGTTGTGGTAGAAGTGTAATGTAACATAAAAATATAAGAAACAAGAACCAGGATATAAAACAGGTGTAACACATAAAAAGACATAACACTTGGCAATCTGACCTCAACATCAAGGGATAACTTCTAAAGCTTTTTTCTTAGTGCCCTAACCCTTTTCAAAGACATGGTGAGTTACACCGTAAACCTTTTTTTTTTCTTTCTTTTTTTTTAGAGCTCTTTTTTTCCAGGATTATTTAAACTTGCTGGTTTACTTAAAAACAAAACAAAACAAAACAATCAAACAAAAAACAAAGCAAAACAAACAAACAACAAAAAAAAGCAGACACAACCACAGCAACCTCAGCCCCTTAGTAACACAGAGGTTCTCAAGAACAGAAATGAATTTGAAGATAAATGTTGTTGTTCAACAAAATGTTGATTTGATAATGTAGTCCCAAAGGAACATTTAATCTTCTAAGTTATGCATTTTTCAATAACATATAGTGTCTGAAATAATAATGTTGAGTGAATGCATTGATCAGAAGACAGCCTCTACAGTGTTCATATCATTCTGTAGTATGTTTAGACATTGCTAATGATCCAGTTAATAACTCATTAAAGTAAAAGAAATACTTAATATTATATGATTACTAGTTTCTGAAGACCTAAAAGATGACAGTCTTAATTTTGTCTGGTCAGCTTCTGAGTTCCATGAAAAATATTTAAAAGGCATTTTTTTCTATGAAGAAAGTGATCATTAACATTTAATCTTACAAATTTTAAAAGAGAAGAATATGAAGAAGTTTAATTAAAAAATCCTTTAGAAGAATCTAGCAAATATACACAAGGAATATGTCTCAAGTAAAAATGCAAACTAGAACCTTGGATTATGGATTACATAAGGACTTAAAGTTATGAATAAGACATTAGAAGGAAAAAAATTAGCAGTGTGTGTTCTGAGTTAGGAAAAAGTCTTCCATGTATGTAGAAACACCCACACAAGGTCGGACCAAAGACCATCTAGGCGTCTTATCTTCCATGCCACTAGTAAAATGTATTAGCAGAGGATTGTAGGATAAAGGAAAAGAATAAAATGATCTTTTTCCTGACTGCCAGTGCATTCTGATGTCTAAGTCTTGTGTCCATGTCTCTATAAGATTCTGAGGATGGTAAAGTTAAAAACAAATGAAGACAATGAAAACTACCTATAGGAGCTTTCTCTTTTCAGTGCAGAAAATAGACTGTTTGAGATGCAGGCTGTCATCTTCAATTTTTCAGTAACCCGTTTCATCTGAAAAGGCCTTTCACTCGTCTTTCAAAGAAGTTGCTACTTTAAATATAAACTATTTCTGCTATATACATGTAGCAAGATGACTACTGAACACATTTGAAACAAAATCAAAAGCAAGGCAAGTTTTATAATATCCCAAATAAAGCAGTTCAGAGCAGAAAACATTTACAGGGGACAAAAAACCCAGCACAGAGCATAAGAAAAACCCCACTGTTACAGATGGGAAGGTAGCATTGCCTGCATTATTTTCAGATTTTCACAGCATTAAAATGTTAATGGTGGTAGACTAAATGCACTGAGGGAAAAGTTAACAAGAGAGGGTTGTATTTGTCTCTCCAGGCTGATAACACTGCTGCAACTTGTAACAAAACACTTTCTTTGGGCATAGTGGTTTGGTCCATTATCTTAAATATTTAGTATAATTAGAATTCTATTTTCTTTTTAAAAGGTTCAGTTAAATAAAGTCAGATCTTTCTGAAGAAAATATTGTGTTCACAGATCTTTTAGAAGGTACTACTGCATAACTACTGATTGCTGGACTTTGCATTTTTAATTATATTTTACATGTTATATCATTCACAATTTGCTTGAACATTTGTTCCTTGCCTTCATGGAAATGTATTTCAATTTAATTAAATAGGAGTCCTTCTAATATAGTATTTAGGCGGGGGGAGAAATAATCTTATTTGACTTTGTTAAAAAACCTAAAAATATTACAACATATGCACTGCACTTCTGTTTTAAAGACAGATCTAGATCTTCTCAAAGTTGCTCTAACCACTCTTTAAGCATCTAGAGCATTACCCTGTACCACTAATGACAGCTCTGGATTGCACTAGATATTCTAGCAGAGCCAGGAAGGCATCTACAATAAAATCCCTTTTTTCCCCTTCTTGGCTTATCTGGGGAAATAGTCAACAGCAGGAATACAGATGTTCAAGAGTCTTCAAGTGCAACCAATACCTGAAAAACTTCAAAAGGGCTGAATATCATATTCGGGAAGATCAAGCCTGTGCACTGCTTCACTTACACTGCCAAATACCTTTCCTGGGTGTCCTCCCAGATGGCTACACATCATATGGTGACCCTCTTGGAAATAGCTGACAACCTCATTATTTATTGAAGTCCAGCACAATCCCCCCAGCTGATAGCACATGCACCACTGTTTCAAAATGATGAGATGTCAGTTTTATCACCTTCTGAAAAGGGCGGGGGACAGCGCTTTGGAAGCGCTGATACTGATGTTGCTGCCATTTGTATGTGATCAACTGTCATCCACACACCTGCTCTATGGTAACAAACCACCTCAGTGATCACAAGATTGTTTGTTTGCATGTTTCCAATGAAAAGTCACTCCTGAGCAGAAGACCAACACAAAGCTCAACCTTCAGATAAAAAACAAACAGCATAATGAAGTCCCAGAGACTCACACTGGCCCCTGCCACATAGAACATCTTCCTTTTAGTGCAGCTGACATTTCAGAATGAGGTCCCGAGGCATTTTGCCCACAGGGAATAAACAGATAAAAGTATACAAAGTTCTTTGCAGTAGGTTATCAGAATCTCACAGAAACAGACCTGAACCATCATTCTTAGCCATTACACCATATTCAGTGTTTATAATACTTTGATACAGAAATTTCCAGACTAAGGCAAGACACAAAACATGATTAAGAATTGGGATATCATAGAATCATAGAATGGTTTGTGTTGGAAAGGACCTCTAAAGGTCATCTAGTCCAACCCCCCTGCAGTAAGCAAACCATTGTCCGTCATTCTATCATTGTGCCCTTGTAAACAGTCCCTCCAGCTTTCTTGTAGACCCCCTTCAGGTACTGGAAAGGCTGGTCTTTAGTAAACCCTACATAGAGATTCAACTGTTTGAATACACTTCCTATGTTTTTGTAGAAGTGATCTTATATCTATTATATCTATATATAAAAATATATAGAAACACTTTATATATACACACATCCATAAATGAATAAATACAACATGACATCTTGGCTTTAAAGTTTAACTCACTTTCAATTTATAGAAAATATATTTTTATATTAGAATACATACAAAGGAGAGTTCAGAATCCTCTTTTCTTTTTTTTTTCTCTTTTTTTTTTTTAAAGCAGAAATAAGTAGTTTATTAGAACTAGTTCATAAAAGTACAGGGGCTTTATTTAGCTAGCTACTTTTCACCCCAACTTCAGGTGTGCTGCAGCACATACTAAGAGACTTATCTGCCAGCACTACCTGAAAGAGGTATGAATTGGTAAGCAATACATTTTCATGTCAGCAGCAATCATCTGCACTTAAGAGACTCTGGTGTAGTGTGACAGACAGTGGGCTCAGACCGCTCATCTCTTATTGTGAGATGAGACTTACAAATTTCACATAATTGCACAAATACTTTTTACAAAGCACTGAAACAGTTATGTCTCAAATCTTAATTGGAATATCTAAGCCTCACAAATGCAGGGTCAGACATCTTTTTGCTGATGTATTTCTTCTGATAATACCTGCAAGATCCAAGCAAGAATCCTACTGTCTTACAGGTGAACAAAAAACAATGGCACCTGGACAACAAATATCCGAGGGGTTTTGGTATAGTTGTCAAACAGAAGACAATTAGTACTCAGAACAGTATGACTGAGCAACTTCATTCTCCTGCAGCTGTCTACTTGACATAAGACAAGGCTTGTGGAAATACTTGGGCTCTGAGGAAGACAGGGAAAGCAGCAGGGCTGATAAGGCCTCTTTAGCATGGAGGTCCACCCACACTGTTTACAGCCTACTTTTCAGTTCAACTATTTGTTCAAGTGAGAAGCTATGTTAACACCAGTATGCTTCCAGTACCCAAGCTGGCTCAGTAACCTTTCCATGGCACTGCTGTGTGCTATACCAAATGTACCATCCCTCAAAAGTTCCTCTCAGTAGACAGAAGTCTTTGGAAAGTAAGGATAGTCAAACTGAAACATTCAGCTATGCTAATGCACAATCAGTATAAAGAAATAGGTGTGCCTCAAACCACAGAAAAGAGCCTTTGTGTTTGTTTCCAAATGCCACAGGTATTACAAAGTAATAAATGAAAACTACAGCTTATTTTGTAGTATTTTTTCTTGATATCTTTGATTCCAGGAGGACTGCTTGAAAAAAAAAAATCATAAAGATTCAAGGAAACATTCTAATAATCTATGTTCTTAGGATACACTGCACTATCAATATGCCAATATCAATAGTTTAAGCTACTTTCAAACACAAAGCATTATGAAATATTTGAGTAACTACTGAAGACCAGATATAAAGATAGAATTAATTTGTTTTAGTGATCTTAAAATTATTAAGAAAATGTTGAATGAGTAAAATATCACAACACCAGCACAGGCTAGAGAGTAATTATTCAGTTGTATCAATTAAAGTATCAACTTTTAAAAACAGTTCAGAGAAGATCTACTCTTCAACATTTTCCGAGTTAACTTCTCAAGCTTTTTAAGCAGACATGACATTCACAGATACCAATAATTAACACTAAAAGATGTGAATGAAATTAAAGCATCTTGCATTCTTAACTGCTGTTTCCTGCTTACACATGCTAGGTTTGGGATAAGGAAGGAGTTCTCTGCAGGACAGATGGATGCAAGAATAGTTTTAGGTTTTTTCTGAGGACCATAGGGTCATATTCGTCTGTAAAGCTTAAGGCTGGCAGAATTCCTCACACAGCACACCTGATTTTTTTGTGTTCTGATTGTCAGTCTTACCAACTAAAATTTGCAGTTTTCTGCAAGGCATTGAGAAATGTGTGTTTTTCATAAATGAAACAGCCTTTTCTGACCATCACAACTGTTGCAGAATTACCTGCAGCTGTAGAGGGAGGCCACAGAGGTCTGAAGACTGCAATAGTGCTTTCTCAACCTATGCTTACATACCTTGTTAGTAAAACTGAACCCATCTCATGCTCTTCATACCTCTGAATTGACCAAGGAAACTGAGAGGCAGTAACTCAAGTCCCGATTTCTTAATGGACTGCACTGATGATTAGGTTGGAAGTAAAAAAAGGAACTGCACTCTCACTCTAACTTCCATGTAATGAGAGCTTTACAAATCGGTGACAGTGCTGCTAAATTGTGTTATTTCATTTGGCAACGAAACAAAGTCATGGGCAAAGGGAGCCTTTGAAATGCACTATAACAAGTCCTTCTGCCAGTTTCTCACTTAGGTAATTAGACCTCTTGAAACAAGCAACCAAGTGAAACTAGTCTTGCCCGAAGTGTAACATACTCACCTGCTTTTCATATATATATTAGTTTGTGCAAAGGGAGACGATCTCATTTTCTCTTAACTAGTCTATTCTCAGACAATTGATATTAGGCTCTCTGGTTACTTTTTTAACTTGATAAATGGACAGAAAGAAGAGTCAGTTCTCATTTGCACTGTATTTAGTATAATGTATGCTTCGGTGAGTATTAGGTACAAATTCTCATGAGAACAGAGCAATAAGCTGCTTTCCTTCAAACCACTTATAGGAAATGCTGGCAAAAAGGTACAAATAATAGATTATCTGACTGAAAGTCTGCAAAATTCTGTAAGAACTAATGCACTGCTCTCACCTTCCAGGAGTGAAGAAGTACCCTTTACAATGCTGACTAAAACACAAGTCAGAGTATTTAGGATCATCGGGACTGTCAGTGAAAATATTTCTCAGTTACCAATCCTCATTGAAATGTTCATGTTACTACTGTGAAACTGATTCTGCTGGTAGAGACACTCAGATAATTCAGGCGTATAAAGGAAACATGAGATAAAACATATCCAGCACCACAACTGATGAGTACTTAGCTGAAGAACTTTTCCAGGAATGAGATCAGGATTTTTATTCACTTAAGAGCAGTACTATGCCATGTATGTAAAGTCACATATATTTGACAAATTAAAATATATATATATCCATCATAGAAGCTATATTACTTATTATGTGAACATCTAGAATAATTATAAACCTCACTTCTCACTGTCACAAAAGGACATTGAGAGGCATCAGTAACTTGCAGAAATTTCCCCAGGTAGTTTCTGCAAATGGAGGTTTGCTCAACTGACCTCTCTTATTTATAGATCTACCTATCAGACATCAAAAGAAACCCAAGATGATAATTTCTAATCCAGCTAAAAATGGTGCAACACAATGCCTTTGTTAAACCTGCTGACTTCAAGCATAAATCTGCTGTCAGTGAATGTTTCAATTTACAGAACATGCCTTTGCAGAGAAACAGTCTGCTAGATTGTTTCATCCTGCAGAAAGATTCTCATTTCCACTGATGTGGCATTTCAGAATTAAGCAACTGCTGTGTGTAGAGTGCTGCCTTGCTGTCTAGGTCCATTTTTAACGGGCAAAAATAAAATAATTATTCAGAAATACATTTATTTCCCAGTTGTAGCACCACACTTCTTTACAGGATCAAAATATGATCCACTGTTAACTGAGATGCACATAAATTCTGAAATCATGAACTCCTTACGTATTAATGTTGTTCAGCTCTGCAATAAGTAGTATTTAATTCAGTTTTGCTCTTAAACACATTTAACAAGGTGTCATTTAAAATAATGAGTCAACATAACTATATCTTAAACTTGCTCCTGATTCAAAGGTAAGCTTTGGTTTTTTGATTGTTTTGTTTTGAGTTTTTGTTTTCTTTTTAAGTAGAATAGACTTCCAAGGGCAGATGACTAGAGTAAAATTAGAAACATTAACAACAACAAGTCTTCTTTCTGAGCTTCCTAAAACATAAATAAAGGGGGAAAAAAAAAACCAACTTTTTTTTTTTGTAGAAGTGTTACAAGTTTCTTTACTTCCCTAGCAAAACCAAAATTCATATGTCAAAGCCATGTATTATTAATACAACAGAGGGCTGGGGGTGGTGGCATTAAAGGAACGCCAGTCCAAGCTCAATACTACACTGCATTTGTAGGTTTTGGCATACTATAATACATAATTCTATAAAAGATCCTTCATCTTGATGCTTTCTAAGGGAGGAGACATACAGGCCTTCAAATAAGGATAATGAACCCCAAACCCATCATCCTGAAGACTTGGAGCCTTCTTCAGACAGCATCTCTCAATGATTCAAGGTGCTTTCGCCTCCATCCTCATGGGGCAAAGCAACATAGCAATCAAGCTGCTTTTGCAAATAAGAGATTAACTTTAAAGTGGAGAATATCAGAAGCAAGTCCTCTCCCCAGGACAGTTGTCACTATTGCTTTTGTGTTATTGTGAAACTGGCAATAAAGAGACAGGTGAAGCTAATGAACAAGACAGACCGTACCAATCTAATTATTAGAATCCCACAATCAAGAGCAATGACTGTAGTAGGCCAGTACTGCCTAAAAGACCACCTGCAAAACAGCCTAGAAACAGCTAAAGGGAAGCAAAACTGCCTTTGTGAAGTGCCTGGAGTTCCTCCTTCTTTCCCCCCACCCCATTTTAAACAAATTTTGTACAGATGACTGAGACTAAGCTTAGAGATAATATGGCGCCTGAAGCACTCGATATGGTTTCCTACTGATAGACAAGAGAAGGCAGCTGTGATGTGAAGGTTAAAGCCAGCTGGAGAGTGACTGTACCAATTCTTCACTTGGCCTTTTCCCACCACATAAGGGAAAGATTAATAAACCTGTGATACCCGCACGTGGGTGACAGAGCTGAATTGTTTTTCCAAGCTATTCTCTGAGATGAACCCAAAGCAATTATGTAATTTCCAGGAGAAAATTACACACGCTTTAGTTGATTTTATGAGCTCCAACTTGGGAAGAGCCAGAAGCTATCGAGGACCCATGTGTATTCTTTATCTTCCTGTGAAAGGGGAGGGTGCAAACAGCACCTCATATGAGTCAGGTCTGGTGTCTATTCAGTTATTGTTGAAAAACAATATTTGAAGTTCCTGTAAGGACCTAATTTAATTAATTCCATTAATGAGATGTAATTTCACTTCCCAAAATATAGAGTGGCATCACCTTGACTAATAGCTGCTTCCTTGATATCTATTATGTAAAACAATGATTGGACTAAGAGTGAGCACTAACTGGGAAATGCATTGAGGATATATAATGTAATTAAAACGAAGAACACATCCTTCTCTGAACTGATTGACTATTAAAGGAAAGGCATACATGAGAAGTCCAAACTGTAGTTTTTTTTTAAAAAACAAATTCAGCTTGCATGCTTTAAAAAAAAAAAAAAACAACAAAAAAACCCACAACAGTTTTGTAGTGTTTTTTTGTTTAAGATGCTAATTTTTTTGCAAATATGCAGCAACAGTGAAATGCAATTAAAGAGAAGTAGCAGAAGAAGAACTGAAATCTGGTGGGAGCAAAATTAGCATCACCTGAATCTTTTTGCAAGACTGTGGCTATGGAACAAATATTCTTACTCCAGAGATTGCCTTCTACAGCACTTAGTATGTGCTTTCCAATAAATAAAAATTAGATCTCTAACATTCTCCATGAAGCTGTATCATCACTAATGCAGTAAATCACTGTACTAGCTCCAATATATCTTCGCATGTGCCCCCAACTTTTAAATTAGAATTCATTAAAAAAATATTTAACAACTGCAAAAATGAAAGTAACACTCAGCTGATCATGAAAAAGTAAGACCGGTATTTCAGTTTAATTTAATTATTGGGCTTTTTGAAAAACATTGTCTAATTTGATGCATAATGAAACAATGAAAGTTTCAATTTCACTCATTTAAAATAAAAGTTTAGGTTGTCTCTTAATAGCAATCTTTCAGAAATGTGAATCCTTTTTACAGTAGTAACATGAGAAAGCATTCTTTCTGGAAATGGAGAACAAGAGAAATTGAAAAACCACTACACTTTGAGAATCAGTTTTAATTGAATGTTGCTGATGATAGGATCATTGCCAATAAGCATCTCTGCATGCACTGAGGCAAATTTCAAGAAAAGCACAAATAAAACATGCTAAACAATTGCTAATACACTCCCGCAGCAGACCATAAAATTGCACAAAGTAGATTTAGACAGTATTTCAGGAGATAGATAAAGAAGGGTTATCTGGGAAGAGGGAATATGCATTAGTCAGATTACATGATACTCAAAAGTGCTTGCACCAAAACTTGGCGTTGTTTTATATCTGGTGCCAGCAGCATATATTCCTCTGGTGGCTTTAGTAAACAGTGCTTGAGAAATTAATTTTTCTACTCTGATCCATGTGTTTACGAGTAAAGTGATTCAAAATAATCTGAAATTAAGTTCCCAGACAAGACAGCAAACCAGCAAATTGAGAAAGGTTGCCTGAGTCTGAACACACAAGCATCTCTTTCTCCCAGTGCAAAACAACTGAAATAATGCATGATTTTTATAGAGTCTAATGAAAATAAGCATGGATCCAAGAATTGTTTTTGCTGTCTTCTTTAACACCATCTAAAAGTATCTATTTTTTTAGTGTTAGCAAATTTTAAGAGATTTCTTCTCTTAAATATATTCTACATCCAAGTTCTCTACGGTCTTGCAGTAGAATGCTAAAACGCTAGTTACAACCTAGGAGTTCCTGACTTTATTATTACTATTGTTGCTGTTGTTATTATTATTATAAACAAACTTTCTCTATACAGTAGTTTTATATTCTTGAGACCATGAAATTGTAGTTTTTGCAGTAAGCAGACTGATGCAATACTTTCAATACTCAAGAGATTTCTCCTTTTCAAAGATTTCTATTCCAAGGCTAATCCAATATCAAAAAAATAAAACAGATAAGTGCTAGTGTGGAGTCATGACTGGAAATAATAATGAAAAAAATTGCAAAATGCTGAATTTTTCCTGACCATGTTAATCATGTTATTCAGCGCCTTATACTTTAAATTATGTCACTGGGGTGAAATTGTACATTCTATTGAATTACAGGGAAAAATAAGTTCGAAAGGTTTTTCTTTTCTTTCTCTGTACAAGAAAGGAAAACATATGCACAAATCAAATATATATTCCTATTCTTCAAAAGTTTCAAGGACTCAACATGTTTCTAAGACAATACAAGTTCAATAAAAATTACTAGATAAGTTCACAAAGAGTGACATTAAAAATATTCACTATTATTGCTCTACCAACCCTGCAGCATTTCTCAGTGTGCTTCTACAAGAAAGAATCTAGAGAAAGTACATTAGAGGTGACAAAGGTGATGGGGTGATAGGAGATCTCTCAAAAAAAACAACAGTTTTAAGTGGCTTTGTCACTTGCTTTCTGCCTGAATTTTGACATGCCATTTCACAGCATATCACAGCCATCCCATCAGTGGGATACAGACTACCCACATCCATAAGCCTAAATTCTCTTTGCCTGCAAAAAGAGATCACTGCAGCAAATTTTCCTATTGCCTGTTTTCCCTGAACATTGCCTGGGAAACAAGACCATGCTGGGAAACATGTTAACAAATAAATGGTTTGGATGGTCACAGACCACTGCATTAACATCTCCCCCATCTCTATTGTAATTACTAAAATAGTCACTGGAGTTTATTTTATGAGCTCTGCACCCATACTGTCTTGCAATTTAACAACTTTGATCATGTAGCCTCCCAATCCTGGAATAACTGCATGGTGCTGCTAAGGAAGGAACAGAGATGCCAATCCCATTCAAATAAAACCACACATAAAAGGTATTGCTGAATAGTTTGATTGCTGCTCTGATATGGGTTTTAATCAATTTTTTTTTCCCCTTTGACAGTGAGTTCATCAATTTTCTACAATCCCACTTTCACTTTTCTAAACAGCCAAACATAGTGACTTTCAGGCTTTTGTGCAAGCAGTAAAACCTGTACTACAGATTTAGGACTACTTCAAGCAGTCCTAAATGAATGTTGGGGTTTTTTTTGTTTGTTTTAATCTCTGAATTTCATAAAATAATCTGAATTAAAAAATTGTCTTGATCACATGGAGACATGTGACGGAAAAAAATTTTTACTTCATGAAATACAACTATATGCTAATTTGTGCAGAAAAAGAAAAAAATGAGACCCTTTATTTTTAAAGTAGCATGATAAAGTAAGCGTTGCATCTAGTAGATCTTGTAGAATATCACACCACTAATCAAAACCCAAAATCTAATTTTGCTGCAATCCTGAAGAGAAATCACAACAGAAATATAGGGGCTTTCAGTAAATAGATGGAAAATATACTTATGTAAACATACAATGCATCTGCAGTCCAGTTTTCCCCTTCACAGAAGGTCTTTTGTCCTTGGCTAAAAGTGACTCGACTCCTTATTGACTCATTATTTAGAAACAGAGAACAGTTTGGATTGGAAGGGACATTTGAAGATCTTCAGCAGCCATGGGCAAGGACATCTTTCAGGTCACTCAAAGCACCAAACCACTTGGCTTTGAATATTTCTAATGATGGGATATCCACAATTTCTCTGGGCAACATGGTCCAGTGTCTTACCACTTTCATTGTAAAGAATTTCTTCCTTATGTCCAACCTACATCTATACTCAGTTTAAAACCATTGCCCCCTGTTCTGTCACCACTTGACATCTCTCCATCTTTCTCATAAGTGCTGTTTAATAAGGCCACAATTAGTTCTCCCCAGAGCCTCATCCAGGCTGAACAACCCCAACCCTCTCAGCCTTTCCTCGTAGGAACCAGGTTTTGGTCCTTCTCTGGACTTGCTCCAATAGACCCATGTTTTTCTTGTTCTGTGGCCCCTAGAACTAGATGCAGTTTTACAGGTGGGGGTCTCACAAGATTTTCTTGGTTCAAAATTATTAATAAACCAATAGTCTTTGCTCTAGTGTAAAAATATCATTGACAGAAAAAAATATAATAAAATACTCTTCAGGAAGTCTAACTTGTGGCTGGATTTAATACTATCAGTGAGTAAATATGTTTTTTTCTGTGTCATTTGTCAGAAAGTTCCTTACTTAAGTGGAGGGGAAGAAAATGAACAGTCTCACTGTCTAAAAATTTGCCTTGCATATAGTTTTCACGAAGACAAAGCAAAGTATTCAACCCTCTCTTTCCTCCCACATTTATCTCTTCCTCAATATAAATATATCTAGGGAGCTGGAAGAAAAAGAAATCACATAACTTTAAGTGTCCATATCTGAAATGCCGGTATTTGAAAATGCAATTTTAGTATATAGGGGCTAGAGGGAGGTGGCAATAGGTTGGATATGAGTAATGCTGGCTAGAGCACCTGCTGTCTCTTACAACTGTCAAAATACAGCAAAACTTCCCATTGCTGTGCAGCAGTCGTAAGTAAAACCAGCCATGATAAGACACACAAGTGTAACATACACTGAAAAAGGTGGAGATGGGTGGTGTTTCTTTGCTCTGTTAACTCAGGGAGTGTTTGAAGGGGAGCTCTCAGCATTCTTAGTGGAAAGTAGGGAATGACATTCACTTCCTTTTACTTACACTCCCCTGTAAAAGATTTCCTTATCTGCTCATTAAATTCCTTTCCTGAATTCTTTGCAATAGCCCTCATGAGAAAAAAAAAGATGTTGCCCTCATCAATTTCTCTCTATTCAGACATCTCATAGTACTGCAAAGATGGCTATGATGGGAATATTACTCAAAATAATGAAATTTGCATTCATTAACTTTAAGGGCTCCTTTAGTCATAACAAACAGGATTTAATCATTTTTTTAGATTTAGTATATTTGATTTGAAGACCTTACCTGTTAGTCACAAGATACAGGACCCAAAATGTTTAAAACTCATGTATCAAAGTTATGAACCTCAGCATTTTTCATAACATAGCTTTCTGTCACTTGAAATGTTTCCTGAAGAAGAGCAAACACAAAATATTCTTTACTTTGCATAAATGAGAAAGCTTGAGGGCTGAAGGAAAAGGGAGGGAGGGGAGACTTAGCAAGGTCTGGTCTTTAATCTTTATACAAGTGCTTGAAATAATTCTAGAATAGTTACATCACAGACATACATGAATTTCTCCCCCGTGGCATGTTTAACAGCAGCTCTTACTGTACATTTGATGTTGAAACTCAACAGCTGATGTTGAAAACCTCCCTGCCTTATTTTCTCCACTAATACAAGTAGTGCCTATCACAGAACAAATGGGTAGGTGAACACTACAGTGCAGAAGGATGAATAGTACTCCTTAACTATCTAGGGCTTTTTAAATTGGGATCCCCATCCCACTGAAGTCAGGATATTTTGTAGCCATATGTCACTACATAAAACAGAAAGATAACATTTATGACGGTGAACAACACTTAAAATGTATGTAGGATACAGAGAAAACATATAAACTACCTTAATCTTTTAAGAAATAAGCAGCCATTAAACAAAGTTAAATGGAAATACTATATAATATTGATGTAATAGTGCTGATATCCTATTATCCCATTAAGTTATACTCACTCAGATACAGATTTACCTGAATGAATATATATCCTTAGCTCAGTTCTGCAATTTACAATATATAACCTTTCCTCTACATTGGTCCCTAGAGGTAATATGACTACCCATGCATTTTAAATGTAGGTCAGAGTGGCAGCTATTGAGTCTTTCTCCAAAGAGATTATTCTCTAATATTTGTCTCAAGATGCTCCTCTAAATAGACACTTTTATTCAAAATTTTGTATTCAAAAATTGTAGGCTTCTAGCAACATGATTTTTTCTATCTACATGAAATAAATTATTTTTGATCTCGTTATTTTTTTTTTAATACAATTCCTAGAATTCCTGAATTCACTAAAATTCAGTCTTAGCCATTGCATGAATTTAATGACCTAGCTAGTTGGCTGGCAAAGAGGGAAGAAGGGCTCCCTCTTCCAGGCTATTAAGCTATGTAAGTTTAACCAGAATTGCCATACCGCCCCAGCATAGCAAAAGGAGACATTTTCCTGCACACAAGGTATATCTGAGCCATAACCAACCTCACTGGATTCTGGAAAATTGCTATTCTTACATGCATGGTTTTAGTAAGGAGCCCTAGCTCATGGCTCGTCCAAGGGGTTAGTTTAGCTGCAGAGCTCCATCTGCAACCTCAAAAGGGCAAAAAGTGTATTCCTGTAAGCAGGTTTCAGTATAGCTGAGAGTGATTTCCTAAATTCACACATAAATGAAGTCAACTGTTTTTTCGACACTGTATTACTTTGTTTTAGAAAGTCTGTCTGGAATGAAACAAAGAAATAACGTCATCTAGATCCTTCTAGACATCTGAGAAGCTGATACATGATGTAATTTCTTCCTCTCTCTCCCCTAACTCCTACGTCTTTTGAGCAAGCTATGCCTTGCTCATTCCCAGAAGCATTGATCAAAAACATAGGGCTTTCTGAAGTTTGGCTCTAACTTTATAAATTTTGATGTGATTTCTACAAATGCTCAGCCTTACAGAAACATTCTTAATAGTCTGTTCAGGATTTTTATTTGTCTCTTCAGTCAGTAAAAGGTTGACAGTTGCAGTGGGTTACTAAGAATAACATTGAATGCATTCCTTCACAAGCTGCTTGCTATAAATCGTCTATCTGAAATCAAGAACACACTTTCTACTCCTTCTCTTTCAACTTGGATGACATTATTCCTGATTTACACCTGTAAGTAAAGAAAAATGGACTTTGTATAAACAGTACCACCAAATTCTTCACATGAATTGACTTAATTCAGGATGGTTTAGGGCAATAAATAAGACAGGCCATGTGTTCACAGAGAACCATTCTTGTTTAAAAAGAAGGGGTTGTACAGTATCTTCAAATAGAGTAGGGAAAATAAAATAGTTTTAATTTTTTTTTTCTCTTTAAATACAGTAATAGGAAAAAGTGTCAAACCCATACTGCGTATAAACAAACATCATTAACCTTTGGAAGTGGTTTTTATTATTATTTCTGTAATTATAATAAAATTTCTATGACCAGCTCTTTCAAAGAAAGAAAACAAGTCTGATAAAGAATCTACAGTTTGGATTCCTAAATATTCCTAAATTGGACTTTTTTTTCCTCTTGATTAAAACAAATTAAATCCCATTTTTCTACTTTCTTTAATAAATAAAGGGAAAGATTGCAAAATAGGAGAGCCAAATAAGACCACAGTAAAATGTTCAGATCTCTTACATAGTTTTTAATTTTTCAAAGAAGTCAGTGCATAAATGTCAGATATGTACTTAATATGAGAAAAAAAATACAATTGCTTGTGCCTGTAGATTTTATGATGCTTTCTATGTCAAATAAATACATTTGCTTTCATTGATGTTTTGGCACTAGCTAGCTGCACACAAATATACATTACTTTAGAATACAACTGCAAAAACAAATGCAATCAACTCTACATCAGAGAAACAGATGTAATGTTTTTTTAAATTGGAAAATTAACATATTGATATGAAATCTATTGACTAATTCCTGATACTACCTAATTCCTGATGTTGGTGGCCTCACGTGACTTTCATTTCACCCTCTCGCTTTTCTCTTA
The DNA here is from genome assembly GCA_024611175.1 of Megaceryle torquata. NCBI lineage: Eukaryota > Metazoa > Chordata > Aves > Coraciiformes > Cerylidae > Megaceryle > Megaceryle torquata. The sequence continues at coordinate 106,669 of JANIJG010022410.1, forward strand.
CCTACCAGAAGCAACTCAAAGTGGAAATCACTTCAGGTTTTAAATTGCTACCCTAGAGACAGCTACTTGAAATCCTGTAAAAATGACTGATGTCCTTTAAAGAGAAGGTCAATATTTTATATCTGTACTTAGCAGCTTGTAATAATTAAATGAGCCTTATTTCAAGATGCTGGTTTAATGAGAATGTGCAAATTAACTGTCAGTTAGAGTGACATTCTCTCAGTGTTTTTATTACATCGACTCTCTTTACCGCTTGAAATTTTTTATTGTAAATTAACACTGAAGGTATTTTTCAACAAAAGTTGACCCACTTTACTCTTCTAAACTTCAGGATCTTTTGGTAAAAATACAACTAGACAGTATTTGTTTTATAATTGATTCCTTTAAGGAATATCTTTGTTCTCATGATTGTCCAAACTGGCCATACCTACTCTACGTGCATACCCAGATATACAGCTGGGGTAGATCCATACAATTCCCATTATACAATTCCTGAAAGTGTACAAGTGAAGGAAAAGTATCAACAAGTAACCTAGAATGCTCAGGAGGGATGGAGCTTTGCTGTACATTTTGTGAAGGCTAACTTGCATCAGTCTTCCCAAAGCACATTATTTACAACCCACCTTCCCAAGCCACTGAAAATACTATCCAAAACTCACATTGACTTTTCCTACTTCACCTTCTCTTGTAGAAAATATGAGACAGAGTTTTTAAAATAACAGGGTATATTAAGAGGCACAGCTCCCATTTGCTTTAATCAGACCCATCCAATAAAATTGTGCTTACTTGCATACACACAAAACAGACTTCAACTTCATGTAATAGTATTGTTCGTATCTATAAAATAGCTACTAACATTTATAGAATTAATGATATTTCTTTTTATATCTTTGAGAATTCTACAACTTGCTTTAGATTTTGGATTGTTTGAAATAGTTTTAAATCACAGTTCTTAAGATGAATTTTTAAGTATCTCCCACATACTACCAATTCTTCCTTTCTATTTATTTATTTTTTTCATTGTTAACAGTGTAGCACCTTCCCAAACATAGTACTTCTCAGTGCATACTACATGGCTCATTCACATTTCTTTGTTAAAAGAAGCGTTAAGTAAAACCCTCATGATCTGTACTGAATCCAGTATCAGTAAAAGGAAAAAGAAACTAAGGCTTATATAGCACTAATATAGGCTGACAATCAATACCACATTAAATTGTGATTCAGAGCAAAAGCAAATGGAGCTTTCCAAGGCTGACTATAAATATATCTCTATACTATAGTTACTGCATCACATCAAAAGTGTTTTCTTCATCCTCTGCTGTTCACAGCTATTCATCTCTTAAAAATGTAATTAAAACATTTGTATGAATTATAAATAAATAGATTTTTCTACTCAAATGTCTCAGACTCAAAGCCCCTCAATCACCCCAGAATCCCAAATTAATATTTCTCATTCTGTCATTGTCTTCTCTTTGGTAAAGCAGTGCATCATGCCTTTTAATAAAAATAAATGGATTCTCAATCTTTCGTGGCATTTCTAATGTAATGAAAGGACAAGGAAATAAATTGTCATGTTTCTTGTCATTTTCTAGCAAAGCCTTTGAAATAAACTTGTTCAGTGTAGACAGAGTAATGATGAAAAGCCTATAATGAAAACCTCAGCACTTTGACAGGTTTTCAAATACTTGTGTAGAAACAAGAAAGGCAACTTCTACTGTGACAGTGCTGGCAAGATCAAAAGACACATTAACAGTGAACAGAGCAGCAGTACAAAAAAGCAGAGAAGGTAGGTTAGGAAATAATGGAGGAGGCTGTTGCCCTAATCTGTGCCATGCATGCAGAGACAGATTGCCAAGCATGTAATCAAACCTCTAACATGTTCTGAATAAAAATCCCAGTGATTACAGAAATACGCTTTACCTAATATTCAGGTGGGCCAGAGTATTTACTGCAGATGGTACTTTGATTTAAAACATAAATGATAAAGCAGAGTATTTTTTCTTTCCTTCCTCTCCTGTAAACAAATGGCACCAAGTGAAGTGTAGGTTCATTGATGGATAAATGACTGTCTTCTGGGGCCCCAGTGGGACCAGCTATATTACAGACATAAAATCAATGCTGCAAAATTTATGATCTATAGGAGAGACTGATATCTCATGGGGAAAAAGAAGTCCTAATATGAATAAATCTGATTCCCCTGTTTGCCCTGTCGCCTCAGCCTTCAAAAAAAGTAGTGTGGACCATGTGGTTTTTAAAAGTCCAAGACAATAGGAACACTGGTTGAATGTAAAAATCTGCAGCTGGAGAATTACAAGGAAATTATGAAGAAAGTTATATGATTGTCTTAACAGAAGTAGGAGCTGGCTGCTCTGTTGATCAAATGTTTTCTGCTTGGTAGATTTCATATAAAATAATCAGAGAACAAGAAGCAATACCCACTAGTGGCGGCAAGAGAAAAATCTGCCTGGCCACAGGGAAAAATATTTCACAGTGAGAGTGGCTAGGGCACTGGAACAGTTTTCCCAGAAAGGTATTTTTGTTAACTTTTCTTCGCATTCGGACAAATTTGTCTGTCAAAATTTCTCAAAATTTTCAATATTTCAAAATTCAGTGGGACAAGACCACGAGCAACCTCCCGTAACTTTGAGGTTGCCCCTGCTTTGAATAGGAGGTTGGACTAGATGATGTTTAGCATTCCTTTCCAACTAGAACTGTTGTGCTGGTTTTGTGATTCTGTGATCCTCTTTTCAGTTCAGCTGTTCTACTGAATTTATCTCAATGATTTTGTCCTATCTGGTATTTCTAACCAAAGCAATTTGTTTTGTTTTTAAACCTCTACTCAAAGGCTTATTAATCCATCAGCTAACTGTGTGTGATTGCTACTTCTCTATTTGTCTTTCACTACTTGGCCAAAACATCAAGAATGTTCTTGTATCTTTCTAACCACTGTATTTTAGTTCTCTTTTTAGTCCATTAGTCCATTACTATTCACATATATTGTTTTCTACTGCTGCATCTACTTTTTTTTTTCTAGAAAGTGTTTTGACACTTCCATGCAGTTATAGTGAAGTTCATTTTACAGTATTTTTATAACACTTTATATAACATCCCATGTGAAAGCATAATTTTTCTCCTGGGACTGCGGTTTTACAGAATATATTGATACAGAACATCATATTTTTCTATAGGGAAGCTTTTAATTTTCATTCATTCATGTTTTTAACTTACAGCAATGCTTATATAACCAGCAAATACATTTGAACAGGCTTTAATTCTTTCATGCATGGGAAAATGCATTCTAACCAATATTGTGGACCCCCTAACATCAAGAGATTTTCCACCAGATTCACTCTTGTATTGAGACTGTCATATCTAACAGAGCAGTAAACTAGATGTATTTTATCTTTGGGCTGCATCATTAATAATCACATGAAGACCAAACTATGTCCTATAAAATCTTTCCATACAGAAATATTTTTTTCATGTGTCTGTCCCCTTTTGAGGGATGTAGTGTCCCTCCTAACTCCTTTCTTGGCTTTCTGAAGACACTGTTCTTCAGAGAACTTTTCTTAAAATCAAAGACATTTATCAATGGGAAGCAATTTTCTGAAGCCTTTTGAATGCAGTAATTTATTTCCTTTGGTGATCTGGGAAACATTATTACATGAAGACATATCAATAAAAGCAGTGCAATTTGGATTTGAAGTTTTGCATGGCTTAAACACATTTCTTTATTCAGTTGACCATTTCTGCCATTGCTGTATAAGTTTTCTATGTCCTTACAGACACAAAATTCTGGGAAAATAGTAAATTCAGATGTCACACTGTTTTCTGTTTTCCTATATGGTTTTTTCTCAATTGTGCATTTACATTGATTTATTTCAGATTTTTACTTATTAACATATTAAGTGATTCTTCTTAACAATTCATGAAATGAGAAAGCATTAAATTATAGCTTTTATCATATACTGAAACACAGCATTTATTATCCTGCCATAAAAACATCAAAAGAGATAGTGAAAAGTAATTAGTTTTGTTGGAAGTAGAAGTGCCCATTGCTTAAAAAGTCAGAAATTCAGTTTAATCTTAGTAGAGCTTCCCTGAAAAATTTAGGAATGGAAACCTGCTTACATTGTGGTATCTACTTAAGCTTTTTCTTCCTAGTAATTAAAAACTAATGTATGCTATTTCTGCTCTTTAGATAAAAAGTGAGAAATTGTCTTTTGCACAAAACCTAAATTCAATATTGTTTAGAAATGCAAGGCTCAATCTCAAATTCTCAGCATTTCCTGTGAAGTATTGAGTAAGCTAAATTTCAACACATTTTGACTTAAGGGAAAAATATGTTTCTGCTTTACTACTCTGCTTAACTCCCTCATTATATAACTGAAAACAGAATGGTTTAATATCCCATAGCTAGAAATGTGAGAAAAAAAAAATATGAGACTACCTTGACATCTGCCCTGGTAGTAAAGCAGTGTCAGAAGACAGAAAGGAAGAAAAAAGGGAGAGGAAAAAGAAGACATAAAACATTGTAAAAAAACAATACAGTGAAAACTCAAAACCAGAGCTTCATACCTTGAGAAGGAAGCTTTTCATTTTTGTGCATAAATGGAAACCCCATTTCACAGTTGAGAGTACTGCAGTTGCTTTTTCTGAGCAGCATGATCCCCCACCTGATTTGAATCATTTCAAATTTACATATTTTTCTTCCAGACTACTTTGAAAGCTATGTAAACAGGGGCTTCCCATCCCTTGCTAATACATATAGTATAATTATTATTTTTTCAAACAGTTGACCCCTGAACTAATTTTATTTGATTGCTGTTTTAATCCATAATGAACAAGTAGTGCAGACAGGAAATTAAACACAGGTTATTCTTACAGAGGTAAGAATGCCCTGGCTACCAGTGGTAGAGGAGATCTGAGGTTTTGATTTCCAATTAATATTTCATTAGCAATTTCTGTGCTATGGTACCTATTTGCACATGAATGGATGTCATTCATAATTTACGAAAACTAACACAAGCCTGCAAACAGTTGTGTAACATGAACCCTATCCAAAGAATTACATGCAAAGGGCACAAGGATGACTGACCAAGACAAGACAAGCATGTTAAGCTTTTAAAGCCTTATGTATTCTATTTATTTGAACTTAACAACAGAGTGAGGATGAGTCTGATACCTGAGCTTCATTAGCAGTGAAAGCAATCTGATCTGTTTGCCATGTGAGTGAAGAGTGGTTGTCTTTCCAGCGACCTTCATTCAACTTAGATTCAACTTAGGTCCTAAGAAAGAAGCTTCGGAATGAGTTATCCAAAATGCAAGTTTTCAATATCTCCATTACTTCTCTGAAGGCTAGGGCTCAGACTGGGAAGTTATTTACCTTGGTTGTCAACGAACAACGAGGCTTTTTTGTAATACTGCAAGCAACATGGCTAGGCTAACTCCACCAACTGCTGAATGCTCTGGTTCCTTCACTGAGGCCCTGGGCCACATTTGCTGCACTTGATCACTACCATTGCTTGTTACTAAGAGTAGCCTTACAGGCTTTTGAATTGCTTTTACTTGTGTGCACTAAACACGGTTCCAGAGAATGGATTAAGAAATAATATCTGTGATTCATCTTTCGTGTTTATTTGCATAATGGCATGAAAATGCGAGGCAGCTTTGCAAGAGTCTATTTGGTTTCAATTTAAATGAGAGTGCTTTAACACAACAGTTAAAATGAGTTGTTTCCATTTTTCCAGTTGATTATTTTGATGATGGAATTCAATACATATTTAAAAACACCCTGTAAGCTTGCTTCTAGATGTCAAATATGGATTAACTCTACAAATATGAAGGACACATCACTGTTCTCTAAGGGATTTTCTTTCTCATTTGGTAATTTTTTACCAAAACATGGGGCTCTATTTTGGCAGCTTGTGTGATCTGCCACAAAATAAAATTATGTTTTATTGATTAATTCAAAGCTAAGAAACACTTGAATTTTTATGCAATGTTTTGCCAGACTGGTTTGCCAGAAAACTGAGCATCTTATTCTCAGCTTCAGGAAAGCAAGGCTTTGCTTCATAAAGCAGTGCCCTGAGACAACCTCCAAGGACCTGAATGTTTAGACTCAGGGGGTGCTTATACTGCATGTTGTGCTATATTGGAATGAAAGCCTAAACTAGACTTGGCAGCCTAGCTTCAGTAGTTTGGAGTTTCATACAAGTTAATTGCCTTATCCAGAATTTTAACGAAGTCCACAGTAAGGTACATACTGCTGTAAAGTTTCTTCCAGAGGCAAAATTAGCTCATTTCCATGCACTTCAGCTATCACTGTGCCACACTACAGTCAATAAGCACAGCGTAGCTCTGGTTCTGTGCTACAGCAGCTCTCTGCCAGCTCTCCCTCCTTCCCTCCTTTCCTTTTATAAGGCTTTGTGATCCCTAGGGCAACTGCACTAGAATGAAACTGGAGACTGAAGTCCACTCCTGAATATAGCCAAAAACCTTCCAAGTGCCTAAGAAGAAATTATGCCTGTCTCTGAAGATCTATAACACAACACCTACTAATTTCACAAAGATATGGTATTTCTGCAGAGGTTTAACAATGTAATTTTGGCATCAACTAGGCACCCTTTGATTTTAAACAATTACTACTGATGTGAACTCGTGTTAGCCTGGCAAAAGTTAGATAATTCTTTACCATGCTCTCAAGCTTCTTTCTTGTCAACAGTTTTGCTTCCATTCAGCATCTTTCTTTGCATCATCTCTCACTGCCAGATGCATTAAGGAGAGTTCAGCTTCATGGGAATCCTGAGTTTCTCCAAGATCTCCACTAACAACCATTTGTTTAACTTGCCTTTTCTTCCCCCCTTCATTATCAGCATCAGATTTCTTTAGAGGTGGATAATGAAAATGCACAGACTGGAACATTTAATGATAATACTTGTCAGGTACAAACAAATATTTCATCCAGCAAAGGAAAAAGGAACTTTCACAGGAAAAAAAAGAAACTATTGGGATGTCAGAAGAGCCTAGCAACATGGTTTCATTCTTTGTAATGTTACACTAAAGTGAAAATAATTCCAGCCAAACACAAGCTCACCATCCCTTGATGAGATTATGCCTACAATGATCATGTGGGAGAACAGTGAGTCGAAAGATTATGTTTCAGTTACTCGCTCTCTATTTTCATAAAGGTCTCAATAAGCTAGCATATTAGTTTATTAGTATCCCATATAAAGACCTAGTAAATTCCAGAATTAATCTTCTTTATACACATAAACATGTGCCTAATGTTGATCTTGTTGCTTGCACTAAATGAGTGAATCAAACTAAATTTGCTATGCTATTACTGCAAGACTAACAGTTTAGACAAATTCCTACAGAAATTATATGCAACTATTTCCTGTGCTGCCCTAAAAAAGGTTTAGCTTTTATTTAATATTTGTATTATCTTAAGAATTTATCTTTATGAAATATAAGACCTATTTTGTTACAACCTGTGGTCAATGATCCTGTAGCTCCAGAAGGAAGGACAGCATGACATAACAGGTCCTTCTGATGGACAACATACTTGAAGGTTAGTATGGACCATTTGCCTGCACTGGTTTTCAGTAAAAATGTCTGAAGACAGACACCTCTTTTCGATACCAAATCTCACACATGTTCATTTTTTAACTGAAAGCCATCCAAGAGATTCAGAAAAAAAATTCCCCAAAGCCATTCAGCAGTAGTATAAGAAAAAAGTCTTTTTCAGATTGAAAGCTGGGATTTCACCTTTTCAATATTACTAGATGTTTAGGACAGTGGTCAGGGCTACAGGAGACACAGGTTCAAGTCTGTATTTCATGTGGGATTGAGCAGAGACTCTCATCCCATGCCATTCATTCCTAAAATCATATTTTTCTCAGCCCAGGCCTGCCACCTAATCACCAGGCTGTACTGTCTTTGCTGCTCATTAAACACTACAGAGCTTTGAAACATTTTTGGCACAACAGAAGGAAGCGCTAACAAGTTCCACGTTGCTTTTTTGCAAAAGCTACGATTAAACTTTGAAAAGCAAAATCTATCATTTTTCCAACCACAGAGAAAATACTGTTCAGATTTCAACCAAGGGCTGCTGTAAATTTCTAGCTTGTTTGAAACTTGGTTCACAATGCACCCTTACAATGACTCATTGTAGTCTGCAAAAGGAAAACAAACAGCCCACTGGAAATCTAGCTAAATTAAATTTTCCATCAACAGTGGATGCTCCTGTTTCAAAGGCAGTAAAGAAACATTTAAATTCAGCACTTAAACTTACTAAGCTATAATCTTCTATATTCCTGATATATTTTGATTGTATTCTTGTTGCTGTTTGTTTTGAAACATTCTTTCTTTAAGCAAGCAGGGAGGAAAAGCTAAAGGAAATTTCAAATAACATTTTAAATAAGAAAAGCAGATACTCATCTACTCCCTGAAGAAACATTACCAACACCAACAATAATTAAAAGTAAATTCCATACATCCATTTCTCTTGCTTTATTCCTTTGTTCTTATTGTTATAATCTTTTTTTCGTTCACTGTCCCTTTAAGTAGAGGAAAGGTTTTTTCAAGCACAGGAAGTAGCAGTATGTTCTGAGTGCGAAAAATAACCCCTATAAAATCCACATAAAGTCAGTGGGGGTCAGCAGATGCAAAGAACAGTTCTCCTTATCATCCTGCAGAATCAGGACTTACTCTTTCCTCTCTTTTATTCTAAATGACAGAAATGTTTAATCAGAGGGATCTTTTCTATTCATGTTTTGGAAACAGACAGCATAAATTTTCTTCCTATTTATGTACTCTGCCATCTGAAGAAACAGGACACTAAATTCCTTCAATTATCTTATGTGTAGGTGTCATGATTAGAACACCTAGTCAGACTCCATAGGACTATACCACTTAGAATCACAGAATCGTTCTGGACAGAAGAGACCTTCAAGATCACCATGTCCAACCTTACTCCTAGCCCTATCAAAACCACTAAACCACATCCCTAAGCACAACATCTACCTGGCTCTTAAGTACCTCCAAAGGTTGTGACTCTACCACCTCCTTGGGCAGGTTATTCCAATGCCTGACAACCCTTTCAGTAAAGAAATTCTTCCTAATATTCAGCCTGAACCTCCCCTGGTTCAACTTC